>JAUMHB010088810.1:0-11337 GCA_032359685.1 Pittosporum tobira
CCGTCTTTCAAGACGTAATTGCGAAACATAATTCGACTTGAGAAATAACAACAAGGAAGATTTTTATTTATTAAATCTTTCTCAAATATCTGGGTTCTCACAGAGTAGAACTAGCAATGAATTGTAGATATTTCTGAGGAATGTGGAGATTTGTGAGCTTAAACAACCTTCCACACCTACAGCCTATCCCAAGAACCTGTCCTGTCTGAGGATCCTACACACGACAACCAGCGGAAGAAAAGAAAATATCAAATCCAAGTTCACATAATTAGCCAATAGAGATAAAATTTAAAGTGAGTTTTGGTATGAAATATGTATCAGGAATAGATAAATTCTGAGAAGAAATATTTTTCACTCTTGTGGACATGCATCAGAGAACCATCAGCTGTATAAATGTTAGTAGGAGAAATATCATAGGTAATATGGGATAACAATGTAGAATCATTTGTCATATGGTTGTAACATGTAGAATAAAAATACCAAGTTTTACCTGAGCTCGTAGAGAAAAAAGCAATAATATGAGGATTACTGACATGAGATAAAACATGTTTGATAATACCTTCAAGATTATTCATTGGTATAGAATTTGTAGAGCCATCGGAGTCTTTTACAATCGCAAAAATACGACAATAATTATTTGCCTCCTGTTATTGTTATTCCAACTATCTTGTGGTCATTGGCGACAATCTTTATAAACATGACCACGTCTCTGGCAATAACTGCAAATGACATTGCGTTGGAAATTATTTGTAAATTGCCCCCCTGTTTGGGAATGATCGAGGGATCTCTAATGACTAAGAAGGAGATTCCTGTGAATGAGTGGCCAAGACAGACTCTGTTGATGTCACAGCATGAATGGAGTTGGGCTTGAGAACACGAATACGAGTTTCTTTAGAGATAAGCTCAAAAACTACACCATTAACGGATGGTAATGGAATGCGATACAAAAGAGAAGCTCGAATTGGTTCAAACTTCTGATCAAGAGCCATAAGATTTTGTATAAGGCACTGTTTGTCTTTCTATGCATTGTAATGTGCAGCATAGTTGGAATACTCTCACTTTGGCTCAGACAGTGCCAACTGATCCCAGAGTGAGTTCATTAGTGAAAGGAATTCAGTAGTAGATTGGTTGGGTCTTTGTTTTTATTCGGATATTGAGCTCATTATATGATATTGATGAGAGAGATCGGCAGTGGTGTATAGATCTGCTAAGAGATCCCATACAAAATTTGCAGTGTCATATCATCCAAACTGCATATTTATCTCTGGAATGGATGAATTTATGAACTAAGTAATTGTTTGATAATTTTTGCTATCCCAATCTTCAAGACATTCCTGGAATTTGGAATCGGTCTCATCTGTCTATTTTTCCGGGATTTTGTTATCTCCAGTAATATATCGCCAAATTTTATTCCCTTTCAGAAAGCTTTTCATGGCTTGGGACCACAAAACATAGCTAGAACCATTTAGAATGGTCTGAATGGGAGATCTATTATCACCTTTGTCCATTGTTATTGCAAACACAATAAAATATAGCAACTTACTGTGTAAAAAAATAATTTTTAAAGCAAATCAGTACTATGAAGTAGGAATTGAGCAAAATAGACCTAAAAAATGGAAAGATCTCACGATTTTGTGTAGGGAACAGGTCAAAGTTGGTCAAGAACCGGTTAAAAAAGGGTTAAACCTATCAAAAAAAAAGTCAAAGGCTGAACCAGACCTCGTGCAGTGGCTTCAATCTGTGTGTGAGGGTGCACGTGATGTCAGAATTTGATGATTTTGATGGCTGTGGATGCGTCTTGAAAATACAAAGAAGATGGTATATTATATGCCCTATATAGACGAGATATGATGATTCGAATCGAACAGAAACAATTGCTGTTCGAACAAAACCAGAAAATAGCCAAACCAGTATTGCTATGGATGAATTTCAGAGACAAGGAACCCTTAGAGGCTCTAATACCATGTAGAAATGTATAGCAGAAACAAAATGTGTTTATTGAATGTATCAAATAATGAATTACAAGAGGGGTATATAAAGCATGAAAGAAACCTAATCCTAAATCCTAATGGACTTATATATAGGCCCATGAGTTTCTTATTTAGTTGTTATATTAACAAGGTAGAATGAGAAATAAGATACGCGCCCACTGAAATGGCTTCCGTTTGATGTTAGTATATTTGAACTTTTAATTAACAGGTGTTTTTGAGGGACCAAATGGCTTTCTGACATGAAGCAAAAGAAAAGATGTTCTTGTTTTTGGAAAAAATACATATGTTATATGGCATCTTATACCACACTATCTTCTGTTTTGCTCAATCCTTTATTCCACTCCATCAAAGTTCTATGCATTGTTTGGTTTTCTGATAAAAAATAAGCAACTATTTTGAGCTTTATGAGTTGTCAAACAGCCATCGAGCCACTGGTTTTTTGGCTTTTGAAATGCATAGTAGAATTAGGGGATTTATGTTTTCACAATTAAAGTTGATATTTCTACCAGCCATTTCTCACATGAATATCTAGTAAGCCTGCACTCATGTGAAAGAGAATTATGTAGAAACATTATGTTTACATATAGAATATCATATTTTCACAAGTCATTTCTCACATGAATAGTAAGCAAGCCGACACTCATGGGAAAGAGAACCATGTGGAAACATAATTTTTACGTGTCAAAATATCAATTTCCAACTCACTTTGGAAAATAGAAAGCATATAAATCTGCTAGACATGAAGCGATTTCGAAAAATGGATATTAAGTTAAAAGAGAATGTTTTATCCACCGAGTTATAATCTTCCAACTCTCTTATAGTTAAATTTTGTTTTTCCTGTTTATTGTGTTAGGCGAAATACTTAGATATCTTTTTCGGTAAAAAGAACTTTAGGCAAGTGGTAAAATTCTAAACATGTGCCTTATTTATTAATTACATCTCTCAAACTCGAGAATAAAAGATATGAAAAAAAACCATAAAATTCACTTTGCCTTTTGTTAAATACAAAATTAATCATGTATATTGTGAAAACCTTCAAACAGTTGTCCCTATAAGCAGTATTGATTCACTTTTGGTCATTGAGATCAGAAAGAAAAGAATTGGGATCAGAACAACATGTGATAGCTTTAAATTTAGACGAAGGATTGTAACGAGTAGTAGATCACAACCGAAGGGAGACAATATAACAAACACTAGGACTATATATCAAGGGCTTAGACTTGCTATAAAAGCATGTTTGATACACTATAATGTTCTTTCTAAGGTTTGTCTTGATGATTATAGTGTTGTCTACCATTTTATTAATGGTTAGTTATTAGAAATTTATTATGTTCTTACGCATCATCCATTTGTATGAGATTGTGTTTGAAAACTTGTTGCTTATAATGGGAACTGGCAAAACCGAAAAAAGCAACGTCCAACCACTAAGAAGAATTTTGCGAAGTTAACTGCTAAGAATACAAGTTATGTCATGAGAACAACAAGCTCCATCGTGAGAACTACGAGCTGTGAAGTGAGAACTATGAGCTGCATTGTGTTGCAGAGTTACTGGGAGAGAACTAGAAGCTGTGTCACAAGATTATGAATTTCCAAGCTATGAAAAGATAAGAAACTAAAGGATAAAACCAAGCTGATTGTCATATTTATTCTCATTTCTAATTAAGTTCATAAAAGTAAGCTTTATTGATCTCATGGAAGGATACTGCTGATACTCAATAATTTAATTTCATAGAGTCCCAGATGAGTTTGCTTTTTGTATGGTGATTGAGATCGGCCAAAATTAGGGTTAGGCAGCTCGCCCAAATCCTAATTAGGGCATTAAAACACCGAAGAGCGCGGCACCACTGACGCAATAATGGCCGTTTGGCGAAACTTAAATCATGCCCGAGCATTGATGGGTGCATGGCCACGTCAACCGGTCAGGATTTTCACTGGCCGGTCCCACCATGGCGGTCGGCCTAATCGCGTCTATGAACACATTAGCAGATCCATATCCAAAATATCCTCACCTATATTCTCTAGATCGGGTTATCACACGTCGGAATCATGGTCCAACGGGCCCAAAAAGACTCCAACTAGGGCTCTATTACCTCACATAAAGAGTCCAACATGGATTCACCGCTTCTAAATCCTTGGCTTGCACACTAAGTCACGGGTTTTTATATAAACCCCATCTCATAGTCGTAAGTTCTTTCTACACATTTTATACTCTCACATTGAACTATGTGTTGGTGTCTTATTCTTGATCATTGAATTAAGTATCGGAGAGGGGAATGAGGCCATAATCCCTCATAATCCCTCGTGTTTTTTGCATTTTAGGTTTGCTGATCAAGAACCCTAGTTCAATCTAGCAGGGCACAAAGGGGGCTAGGTCATTGACGATCAACAGACATTGACATATGATATATTTGATGGACTTATATAAAGGCAACAAAGATGTCTTATTTGGCTTGCAGACGCCTTTTAGGGCTATCTTCTGGGTATTTGATTACGACTAACAAAGATTTTAAGCTTTGGATTGTGAATCTAATTACCAGACGTGAACTTTACTTTCATGCCTTAGTAGAGGTTCATCCCACAATGTATTGTTAGAAAATGAAAGGGTGAAACGAGCTTTTAATAATTGAATGTACTTTAGCGTAATCCGTGAATTCTACTTTCATACTTCCCAAAAATTTTAATTAGTAGAAGTTTGTCCCACCACATTTTCTTAGAAAAATGAAAGGGTGAAACGAGCTTTTAATAATTGGATGTACTTTATGTTGTATTTGGTTCTAATTCCATAAAGAAAATAAATAAAATAAAACTTTACATTGAAATTGATTGAAATTGAATGGTGGTTCAAATGAAAAGATTAGCTAACCTTATAATTTAAGTTGAAAATGAGGGAATGAATGGATGAAACCCGCACTCTCCAAAAGGAATAAACATTCATTTCTCATTCACTTATGCTCTTCATTTTCCACACAAATTTTAAAACTAAAGAACACATTTCCTTCCGATCACCACTCAATTTCAATATAAAATTTCATTCAATTAATTTTTCTTAAGGAATGAGAACCAAACACAATATTATGATAATGCATGAATTGGAGTTCACATATGCTTATAAGATTCATAAACCAACACTTAAAATCTTTGTTAATTGTAACCAATACCCAGAAGATAACTTTAAAAGGTGTCTGCCAACCAATCCATCAAACATATTATACAAAAAGCAGGCTCAATTAGGATTCCATGGAATTTCTTATTTGGTATCAGCAGTATCATTTTATGAGGTCAACAAAGTTTGGTTTCCTTAAAATAGAAATGAACAAGTCAATATGAAGGTCCACCCATGGTTTGCGCCAATTTATCCTTTAGTCAATAGTTTTTTGTCAGTAAATGTAAAATACGATACAACTTGTAGTTCTCGCAAATAAACTCATAGTTATCGTGACACAACTAGTAGTTCTGCCTCTCAGATCATATTCTTAGTATGTAGCTTTGCCAACTCTATCTTCGAGTGTGGATGCTCGACAAAATTTTAGATTTTTTAATTCCTTGCATAAGCAAGCAGTTTTTCAACAGAGAAATTAATAAAATCGATTATGCATAAGAATAAACTTAAATTCGAATAGATAATCATCAAAAAAAATCTTAAAAGAAACACTATAGCAAACATTGGTACTATGTATTAAAAACCTCAGCTTGTTATAAAAGCATTGTTTGATATCGTGTTACTTTTCAGATATATTCAAATGATTATTGTTGTATACCATTTTGTAGTAATGATATTGATGCGTTTCAGATGTTGATGAGAGGCGAGCTAGCCGGAATGTCGCCTTCACTCTGTCGGAAACCTGCAAGACAAACTCTGTAGGTGGTCTCCGGGGGGAGAAACTCCAATAACATAAGTTAGTTTTGTCTCTGGGGAATAGTTCAAATGAAAAAGAGGTAGAGTACGTGTTTTTTTTTGTTGTGTCTACTTACCTGTGACCTATGCTTTATATAGTAGTAGAGTCATACTTTTAGTCAGTCTCTGTGGATAGCTCTTGGCTCACCATATAGATAAGTGAATCCCGGCAAGTTATAACAACCACGATTGATAAGTACTCATTCAAATGTTTACTATTTACTTATTTATTATATTGTTATCTTTTTTAAAATGCCACGTGTCAACCTCTGATAGATCAACATATTTTTACCATATTAGATACTTATGTAAAAGTTATTTTTTTCCACACATTATCAATTTCTATTAGTTTGTGCTTTGAAATTTTGTTGCTTATGCTGGGAGAGTGTCTACCCTCAAAGGAGTTAAAAATTCAAGCTGCAAAGGCAGAATGACGAACTGCATCATGAGAACTATGGTTGCGCTGCGAGAACTATGAGTTGTGTTTCATTGTACAGTATTTGACGGAGATCTACAAGCTGTATCACAAGATCGCGAATCTCAAAGTTAGGATAAGATGAATGACCAAAGGATAAAATGGCGCAAAACTTCATATTTATCTTCTCATTTCTATTTTTATGAAACTAAGCTTTGTTGATCTCATGGAAGATGCTATTGATACCCAAAATGTTAATTTCGTGGAGTATGAAACAAGCGTGCTTTTTGTATGATATATTGGATCGAGTTATAAATAAATCAAAGATGTCTAATTTGACTAACAAACGTATTTTAGGGTTATCTTGTGGGTATTTGATTATGACCAACAAAGATCTTAAGCTTTGGCTTGTGATTCTTTTTATCAGATTTGAAGTCTAATTACATGTCATACCTGAAAATTTATAATTACCAGAAGTTCATCGAATTCCCTTTCGTTAGAAAAATGAAAGAAAGTGGAACAAGCTTCTAATAATTGAAGTTTAGGGTAAGGCTTAAAATTAGAGTTCACATATGGTAATAAAATTCAAGAACCAAAGTTTAAAATCTTTATTAGTTGTAACCCAATACCCACAAGATAACCTTAAAATGTGCATGCCGGCAAATTAGGCATCTTTGCCTTATATATAACTCCATCAAACATATTATACATAAAGCAGGCTTGTATGGAATTTTACTTACTTTTTGGGTATCAACAACATCCTTCTATGAGCAATAAAGTTTAGTTTCATCAAATAGAAATGAGCAGGTCAATATGAAGGCTAGTCTATGGTCTGTCCCATTTTATCATTTTGTCACACATCTTCTTCCAGATCTAAGATAAGTAATCTTGCAATGCATTTTCTAGTTCTTCGCTAATAATTGTTCAATATGACACAACGTGTAGTTTGTTCTCGCAATGCATCTCATAGTCCTTATGATGCAGATCACAGTTTTGTCCCCGCATGCAGCTTGTATCTTTAGCTCATAGCTCTTCCAACTCTTTCTTAAAAGGTGGATACTCCATGGATGTTTTGGCTTTCTAGTTCCCTGCATAAAAAACTAGTTTGTTTTCTAGCAATAGTGGACCTAGAACCAATACTTTAGAGTGCAAACTAGGTAAACTTTGATTCGTAATTTTAATTATTTTGTGTTTTGAAAAATTTGTAACTTATGTAGGGAAAACATCCACCCTCAAAGGATTTGGTAGAGTTATGGGCTAAGAATATGAGTTGCATCGTGAGAACTTTCAGTTGCATTGTGTTGCACAAAAACCGGCAAAGAACTACGAGCTTCACTAGAAGGTCGTGAATCTCAAAACTAGGATAAGATGAGTGACTAAAGGATAAAATGTCATAGCTTGTCATATTTATCTTCTCGTTTATAATTGATAAATAAGCTTCGTTGATCTCATCGAAGACTGTTGTTGATACCTAAAAAGTTGATTTCATGGAATCCTAAACAAGCTTGCTTTTTAAATAATATGTTTGATGGAGTTATATGTAAGGAAAAGATGTATAATTTGGCTGGAAGACGCCTTTTGGGGCTGTGGGCATTTGAGTATGATTAACAAATATTTTAAACTTTGGCTTGTAAATTTTATTACCTGGCAAAAACAATAATTTCATGCCTTACCCTAAGATTTTAAACAATAATTTCATGCCTCACCCTAAGATTTTAGTTATCAGAAAGTTCATCCCACCCCTTTTGTTAGAAAAAATGAAAGAAGATAGAACTAACTTCTAGTAATTAAAATTTTGGGGTAATAAGGTTCACAAGCCAAAGTTTAATTTCTTCTATTAATTTTGAAATACATTACCCAAAAGATAAACCTAAACGGCACTTGCAAGCTAAATCAAATGTCTTTGCATTAAATATACCTCCAACAAACATATGATACAAAAAGCAGGCTCATTTAGGATTCCATGAAATTTTCTTATTAGGTAAGCAACATCCTTCTATGAGAAAAAGAAGCTTAGTTTCATTAAAATATAAATGAGCAAATTAATATGAAGGTTAGTCCATGGTCTACACTATTTTAGACTTTAGTCACTTATTTTTACCTAACTCTAAGAAACGCGATCTTATGACAGATGTCTTAGTTCTCTACTAATAAATGTGTAATATGACACAAATTGTAGTTTCGCGATGCAACTCATAGTTCTTGTGATGCAACTGGTAGTTCTGCCTCAGTGCCTCGTATTCTTAGCCTATAACTTTGCTAACCCTTACTTAAAGGGTGAACACTCAATGGATTTTTTAGTTTCCTATTTCCTTGCATAAGCAACTAGTTTTTCAATAAAAAAAATTAATAAAATTCAATTATGTGTGTGGTAACATTTTATTTTTTCTAGTGTTGTTTTGATATATTTCTAGCTTATGAAAGGAGGACGTTTTCCCTCTAAGGGGTTAGCAGATGTATGAGGCAAGAATATGGGTTGTGGAGGCAAAACAATGAGTTGTATTATGAGAACCATGAGCTTTGCTTCATTGCACAACCACTAACATAAAACTATGAGCTACATCACAAGATTGTGAATCACAAAGCTAGGATAGAATGAGTGACTAAAGGATGGCTCAGGTCTTCATATTGATATTTCCATTTCTATTTTTATGAAACTAAACTATGATCTCATTGAAGGATGTTGCATGCTGATACCTAAGAAGTTCTTCGTGGAGTCCCCAAGAAACCAGTGTTACCTGATTTGCAGTACGCTTTGGTACGCGGTACGGATACGGGTATGCAGTACGCTAAAGTACCGGTACGCGATTCATTAGGGGTAGACTTAGTAGCTATACTATTTAGATTTTCTATATTCTAGTGTTTTTTTACCATGCCCATATTACATGCCCATAGTCTTTTATATTTATGTAAAACCATAGTATTTGTCAATAAATATATATATATACTTTGATTGACAATTTAGTAACCCTAATAATATAACTAATATTGCTCTAATTACCTCTAAATCAAATTTATTTATAATATGTAAATGGATTCGTTCAATATTGAGAACTGGTATGCGAACCCACCATGAATTGGTTTGTGAGAACTGAAATCTATCAAAATTTTATGAATTTACAAAGTTGGTTAAGAAAATTATCCAAGACTAGAAATCTACAATTAAGAAATCAATAAATCATCATACATAAACAAAATTTTGCACAACTTAAGGACATGCATTCACAATAAGTCTAAGTCTTCATAATTCTCCCCTGCTCCCTAAAATTTAACTCAAATAGTATCCATGTGCTCATGTGTAGCGTGTATTAACTTAGAGATATTTAAAATATCAAGTTAGACTTTTAACTTTAAGTGCAATGCTTTAAACCTCCGACGAAATGGACAGTTTCTCTTATCAATCGGCATGAATCGTTCCTTTAAATACTAAGATCTCAAAGGAGCAATTGATTTTTCCTCTTATTTTCTCATAGGCCTTTGCCTATAGAGTTGATGGGCATTTTTGCTCAAGTTTCTTTCCAACTCTTTATTTTATTTTATTTATTTATTTTTTCAACATATTTTTCTTTTTTAATTTTTTTCATCATTGTTTTTGAGGTCAAGTGTTTCTCCAGTAATCAAAAGAATTCAAAAGTCACAAGGAAGTCCAAGCACTTTACTGTATTTTTAATAGCCTTTCTTGAAATATTTTAATATTTTAGAGTTAACAAAAAGTGATATGAAACAACCTTCTAAATCAAACATAGGATAGCAAGGGGATTATCATAATTTTCTAGGCTTATCATGGATATAAAGGACCTAATTAAGCATGCAAAACTTGACTCATATAATCCTAAGCATCAATCCTCAAAAGTAGAATACTAGTTCTAAATAATTTTCAAAATAAACTATGTCCAATCATTTTTATTCGGCTTAAAAAAAACATGGAATTTTATTTAAAAGACAACATATGGGATTTTGAAATATTTTTGGATTTTTCAAAATTTTTGATTTTTTTAATGTTAAAAATAAACTAAGAACGAAATAACGGAAATAAAAAACTGAAAATATGGATACACAAGAAATATGCATATATTCCCTCCCTAAGCTTAAAATATACATTGTCCCCAATGTAAAGCAATATAAAGCATATGTATGGGAGAAAAGAAACAAACATACCTAGGTGCTAAGACGGAAGTGGGCCAAAGTGACCCTGGGATATATGCCAATCATACATCTGCTGCAACATCGTTCTCTGCTGGGCTTGTTCTTGCTCTATCCGAGCAAGAATAGTACATATCCCCTCAGGTGCCTTTGCAGATGTTGCAGTCCCCCTTGGTCTGGTTTCGCTAGATGCATGTGACTTCCCGGTTCCGTACACCCTGTGAACTGGTCATCAAATTTTTTTTTCTTATTCCCACTTATTTATTACATTGCAGCGGAGCAAAACATGATATAAGTTACAACAATTTTTATTTTCAAATTTAGATCTAACAGCTCACTCCAAAATTCGTTTCGCCTCGGGCTAGACAAATTCCCAGTTTCGTCTCGATGTCTCGCTTGTTTTATTAATTAACTGCAAAAAAAAATATTTCAAAACAAAGCAAGCGTGAGCGAATAAGCTCAGCAAGTACACCACTCTCAAACGTTAAAACATTTGCTTTTAAAATACTTTGTCATTTAATAAATCTCATTTCTTGAAAACTTTCCATTTTAAAACTCAAAATCATCTGGAAACCATTGATTCTTTCGAAAGCAAGATCATTTAGAAATCCATGAGCATGAAGTGGATTCTCCACTGCTAGCATCAATTCCAAGCATAAATAATCAAATCAAATTATTCAAATGAACATCTTCATTTTCAACAATGCATAATCCCTGGAACTTAAAATCATGAAAACAAAGACCACGCTACGTGAACATCTACTCATTCCATAGTTTACATTTTCATAACATTTCCCCAAGAACTTAGTACTGGGAAAAACATTGTTTCTAACTTTCTCAGTACGTAGCCACATGCTGAGTAGATGTTTTGACCGTTTGGTAACGTAGCCCAA
>JAUMHB010088821.1:0-11337 GCA_032359685.1 Pittosporum tobira
TAAATTATTTATTTAATTTTTATATGTATATATATATATATATATATATATGTATATATATATATATATATATATATATATATATATCCTGAGAATAATTCTCCTCATCAAGATCCCAACATCCAAACAGAGCTCGTGAGTAAATGAACATGGACATGTTTGAAAGCAATATCCAACCTCAAAATTTTAAAGTTAACAAATTCTCCTGGAAAGGCAAACTCCCACTTAGATATATATTTAAACGCGGGCCTAATCATATGCACGAATTTTGTTGTACTCAGAATTTCGGTTGCTTGTTTGCCTCTTTTGCTTCATTTATTTACGAAAATGGTACAAATTACTAACTTCTTAGAAGTAGACTAACTAACTTCCCTTCAAAATATAAAACCTCGGACTTTAAAAGTCTATTTAAATATTTTAAATTTCAAATTAGCATAAATTTATTTAAATATAGTCAACATATTGTAAAAATTATAAATTAGTTAAAAAAATTACTACTCCTTCTATTTTAAAATTTTGTACCATTATAAATTTTTAAAAATTAATTTATAATATCTTAAAATTAATTTAAAATTATATATCCGAAAAATACTACCCATCAATCAAGAGTTTAGAGAATGTCTTTGCGATTTTGTCCACAAATCCATTTTATCTTGCTGTAAACTTTTATTTCTTCTTATTATTTTCTATCTACTTTTCTACTAAAATTATATTCTAAAATACTACTCGATTCATTAAAAAATAATAAGATAAAAATTTAATTTCTCTTAAAGAAGTCTGTCTTCAGATTTTTAGTTAGCTTAAATATTTATAATTTTATTGACTGTAATCAAATAAAATTTTAGTTCTGAATTAAAAATGTCGTAAATTAAATTGTGGAGCTCTATTTTTATAACTAAAGAGATTGCTTTAGCATTAGTGTTTAATCGCGATAAAATCATCAATGAAGCGTTATGAGTTTGAAAATCCATCAAAAAAAAATTTGAATTTTGTGATGTCCGCAATAAAAGTTTTTCAGAATAAAAACATGAAAATCTATTTCTACAGTGAATTCAGTGCCACGCAATTAAGTCGCGTTGATGAGATAAAATGTAAGATTTGTTTGCTTAGTAATCTATTTCGTCTCATTACCGGGACCTAATTGCGCGACACTGAAAACTAGGGCGTTTCAGCGACATTGAACTCCTGATTTTCATCAAATTATTTGATTCTTTTTAAATTTTTATATTTTAAAAAATTATATATATATATATATATATATATAAGAAACAAATATTAAATTATTGATTTTATGATTTAATTATGGTATTATAATTTATTTGAAAGCCTAAATATGAAAGTTATATCCAAAAAGGTAGATGGGAGGCTATATTTATAGTCTCCTATGTCTGTTGTCAAGTCGTATGAGCTAAATTTGAGTTCGACTAAGGTTATAACATCCTAGAATGCACAAAAAAATAAGAATTAAAAAAAGAAATAAAAATTGGCACAGAGAACAGACACTAATTACAATTTGACAAATTCTTTGTCAAAATGCATATAGTTTCAAACGACACTAAATGCTACCTAGGCAAATTTATTTTTTTTAATTGTTGTTTTGTACATCCTTATTAAAACTCCAAATTCTACTCTTGGGATAAAATTTAATTTATTTAGACATCCCTAGTGTCAAAATAAGGTGTCACACAATAACAGAAAGCTCTATTCACCTTGTTCGGATCGTCAAGGGATGATTAAGCCTATATACTAAACTCATTCTGAATGCAGATCCTTCACGTCTGTCGTGACAGTAGCTCAGAGCCATTAATTAATCATGTAGACAAAATGCGTTATCTATTTGTTTAAAGTCAATACATTTATTTCTTCTTACATTTTAATTAATTTAAAACAAAATATGGACCAAGATAAAGACGTACTAGTCAAATATTGTGACCAGAACGAGCAATTAATTAAGGCTCCTTCACAACACTGTAATATAACCAAACGATTTGAGCTATGTCGAAGTTATACTGTTAAAAGTTTAATTCGCGCTTGATTTAAAATATTAAAGAGCAAAATATGAGTATATTCTCGATTTATATTCATACTCGGCTAGATAGTTATATGAAGTATACAAAAGTTTTATTTCAAATTCGATAAATTACATGAATAAAATTTAAACAAGTCATATTCGACTAAATTCAACTCATTTTCACCTTTACCTTCATATCGTACATGCGATCGAAGCTATGATAGTTGTTAACAGAGAGTTTCAGCCATATCATGGACAATAATAAATTATTAAAAATTAATTAGCTTCTTAAGTGAAGGTATATGATGTTGGATTTTTTATGGTTTTAAAAAGAAAATATCTTGATATTTATTATGCCATAATATTTGGGTAATGAGTACATTAAATGAATTTGGTCAAGACATTCCAGTACAGGGAATAGTGATCAGTTAATACCACTATAGAGGTGCAAGTGCAAGATACATTAGATACTTAAATTCATTCTTCCATGTTTGCAAGTTACATAAACCTAGTTATTATTTATTGAATTAATTTGGTTCATTGTAGTGTGAATTAATAGGATTGGAATTTGGTATGCCAAGGGTCTTAGGCCTTCACTATAAAATCCTCAAAGTATATTACGGGTGAGGCATACTAAAGAACTCAGTCTGGCTGATGGGAGCAAGCAAATCACTTGTAGAAATTCTCTCTTGAAAGGATATACACATATACATACATATTTGGTTCTTGTCATTTTACGATCTTATAAGAATTCAAAGGAAATCAATCCGGATAGGAGGAGGTATCTCAATTCAATTTCATAACGATGACTCAACAATATTACAGGTTAGAATTATGGTATATTTTATATGATTTGATACCTAAAGTCTAACAAATGCAAGTAATAAGACCTCTGCTATTTTGGTTGTATGTTTCACCGCTATCTAATTTAAAATTAATTAGATACCATAATTCTATGATATATTTCTCATTCAGATTACGGTCATGCAGATTACTCTCTTTATAATAATATTTTAGAATTTTTTCTGAAACGGTGAATTTTTGAATGAATTTGTTTCAGTCAAAGTTTTAAGTATTTTTGCTCATTATTGAGACTGTAATCTTGCGTAAAGGAACATCGATTAAAAATATTTATTTTAATTTATTGGTTTTTGGTGTTTCTCGGCGTTATGAGGTTGAAATAGTTAGTGGAAATTAAATTAATATGAATGAGCTAATGAATTTGAGTTGGTAACATGAGCTTCACTATGTTTTTGATATAAGTTTTATATCGTGATTAAGTCGGTAATTGTTAGAGATTAGATGTGATTAGAACAAGTTTAAGAGGACTCATCTTTGAGATTTATCATTTGCATTTAAGGTTCTCCGAGTTATGTTATGTATGTAGTGAAAATCTTTCAAGTGTCATATCCTTATATAGAAGGTTCTTAGCATTTCAGAATGACTTGGGCCTTATATATTGCACCTACAATTCTTAATTATATTGGCAAAAATAATCTCTTAACTAGACTATTGGCAATCAGATTATTTTAGTGGTACCATCTATTTGAAAGGACGTGGTTAAGAAATTTTTGAGGAGTTCTTAAAATTTATTAGATGTTTGCATGCTATATAAATGCGGATTTTGCCTATTTTATAATCTCGTTACAAATTTTCTTTATGGATATGGCTTTATTTGTATAAGTTGCACCAAACTTTACAATACCAACTTATTTGAGTTATAATCTATAATTTGTGAATGATCAGTTGTAATAACAGGTCCTCAATCTGGTCGAAAATAGATAGTATTGAGATTGTAATAATTGGTGTGCTTGTTGTTTCTGAAAATATTAGTATTTTGGTTACTAAATTTAAAAAAAAAATAATAGTGTTATTATTATTATCATAAATGATAATTGTTTGATTATAGATTATACAATTTTCAAAATCTCCATTGGATAATGAGAGTTGTTTAATTTATAATAGATATTTAATTTATATGCCTATCTTGTGATGTAATTTGCAAAATTCCCATCGGGTATGTGAATTTCATTATGTGAGATACTTTCTTTTTTGTATTTTTATAGTGATATTCATTAATCCCCATTGGGTACATAAATTTTATTATATGAGATACTTTATTGTATGTGTTTTTATGGTGATATTCATTAATCCCCATCGGGTACGTGAATTTCATTATATGAGATGCTTTATTATATATATATATATATATATATATATTAATATTCAATATTTCCATTAGATAAATGAATTATACATGATAGTTTTTATTTGAATGTCATTATTGTTTTTTCTATGTGGTGAATTTTATTTGTTTGATGTCCTATACCTTAAGTACTAGATAAAATAAATTACATTTATTGGAAGTAAGGGGTTGACATGCCCCTTGGATTTTTATGGATATAAGGACCTGATTTATGTTGACGCAACATTCTCTAAACCCACATTGGATAAAAGTGATGATAGAAAAACTAAGTACGAAGCCAATCTTAAGGTTATTTAAATATTTATAGAGAAACATCAAATAAAGTTAATTAATAGTGGAAATAATAATAGAATGTGTAAATTTGACAAGCAAACTTTTGTACTACTAGAATGTCAAATTTTATACATTTATATTAAGATATGATATTGTGTTTACATAAAGATAGTGGTAATCAAAATTTAATTTTCTTATTTTGGTATCATGACATACTAGAAGTAATTTGAATTTCTTTTTATATAGACATGAAAGTTGGCTACTACAAATATTTGATACATAGGGTCTTGATGAACTCTAGGGATTATTATTTAGAGGAATGATTCATTATCATTTGACTAAGAAGATAAATAACAAAAGGTTGTCCTAAATTATCTTCAGATTATTGGATCTTGGACGAGTCAAAATTTTCTTATATTTTTGTTGCTAAATTTTTTTTTTCTATTAAAATAATTAGCATATGTTTATCAAAATTTGATAAATTTAACTAGATAAAGTGAGAAAAATTGTAGGATATGAAAAGGATTAAATCTTATATTTGATTTATGAGGCATTCGAGTTATACTGACTAAGAGTACAATATGTCTCTGTGATGTGTTGCCAATTATATGGAAGAGGAGAAGTAAGGTGTCTTGCATTGTCTACCATATAACTCGAGTGTGCTTATGATTTTGATTGTATATGAAATCATGTATCTCAAGAAGCCTCTAACACATCTATGAGTTGCACATTGTGTAGAATAACTTATTTCTATAACGATTTAGTTATTGCTACCAAACAAGAGATATACTTAATAACAAGAAGTCCATGTCGAAAATGTGACACTGAAGGATAACTTGGAATATCCTTTAAACTAATATTTTTCATGTATATTCAAATTGTCATGTTCGGATTATGGAGTTGTCCATATTTTGATGGTTTTATTGTAATATCTAAACAAATTGATAAATGCATTTATGGTAGTATATTTAAATGACAAGCCAGTATATTGTTGATCGTGAGTACTCACAAGTTTGCCCTGAGAACAACTACCCTATTAGGTATACACTTGTGGGGCGTATACAGAAAGACCTTAATAAGGGGAATGTTGTTTCTCAAATTTGTTCAGGCCTATGAACTACATAAGGCGCAACTTCTTAGTGGCTAATACTCAAGCGGGGAGGAAGCCTTGCCTTGGGTTACTAGGTTCTGAGTATGTTATGAACAATGAACCTTTTGGATATATGATTTTTTTTTTGCCTCGAGACCAACTACCCTACTAGGTATACACTTGCAGGGTGTATACAGAAAGGCCTCAATAGGGGGAACGTTATTTCTCAAATTTGTTCAAGCCTATGAACTGCATAGGGAGTAGCTTCTTAGTGGCTAATACTCAAGCTGGGAGGAAGCCTTTACTAGGTTCTGAGTATGTCATGAACAGTGAACCTTTTGAATATATGATTTTTTTTTGCCCCGAGACCAACTACCTTATTAGGTAAACACTTGCGGGGTGTATATAAAAAGGCCTCAATAGGGGGAACGTTGTTTCTCAAATTTGTTCAGGCCTACGAACTGCATAGGGCGCAACTTCTTAGTGGCTAATACTCAAGTTGGGAGGAAGCCTTGTCCTAAGTTCCTAAGTTCTGAGTATGTTATGGACAGTGAACCTTTTGAATATGACTTTTATTTATTTATTATTTCTCAGTCTTAATTTTGAAAAATATATATTGTGTATACTCGGGTCAACTACATTAATATACATTTTTAAAATTTTGAGGTTAAGTACAATATTATGGTATAGTTTTGAATTTTAAAATCAAGTGGGAATTTGTTAGATTTTTTATGGTTTTAAAAAGAAAATATCTTGATATTTATTATACCATAATATTTGGGTAATGAGTACATTAAATGAATTTGGTCAGGACATTTCAGTATAGGGAATAGTGGCCAGTTAATACCCCTGTAGAGGTGGAAGTGTAAGATACATTGGATACTTAAATTCATTCCTCTATGTTTGTAAGTTACATGAACCTAGTTATTATTTATTGAATTAATTAGGTTCATTGTAGTGCGAATTAATAGGATTGGAATTTGGTATTCCAAGGGTCTTAGGCCTTCACTAGTCTTAATTTTGAAAAATATATATTGTGTAGACTTGGGTCAACTACATTAATATATATATTTTAAATTTTGAGGTTAAGTATAATATTATGGCATAGTTTTGAATTTTAAAACCAAGTGGATGTTGGATTTTTTATGGTTTTAAAAAGAAAATATTTTGATATTTATTATACCATAATATTTGGGTAATGAGTACATTAAATGAATTTGGTCAGGACATTTCAATATAGGGAATAGTGGCCAGTTAATACCCCTGTAGAGGTGGAAGTACACGATGCATTGGATACTTAAATTCATTCCTTCATGTTTGCAAGTTACATGAACCTAGTTATCATTTATTGAATTAATTAGGTTCGTTGTAGTGTGAATTAATAGGATTGAAATTTGGTATGTCATTGGTCTTAGGCCTTCACTATAAAATCTTCAAGTTATGTTACGAATGAGGCATGCTAAAGAACTCAATCTGGCTAATGGGAGCAAACTAATCACTTGTACAAATTCTCTCTCGAAAGGATATACACATATACATAAATATTTGGTTCTTGTCATTTTACAATCTTGCAAGAATTCGAAGGAAATCAATCTAGATAGGAGAAAGTATCTCAAATCAATTTCATACCGATGACTCAACAATGTTACAGGTTAGAATTATGGTATAATTTATATGATTTGATACCTAAAGTCTAACATATGATTCCTGCATTCATTATAGTTTGCCTAAATACACATAAAAAATTCAAATCCAACTAATGATCATTGCCAAAGAGACATAATATATATATATATATATATATAGGGACCTCATTGAGGGACAACGTCAGATACAAAAACTATTTCATCCAATCCATCCACAGCCGTCTAGATCAAGATTGGAGGGATGGGGTCAGTGCACGTCCGCTACTAATAGTAGCAAACTTCCCCAATATTAGTAGCGGACATATAGCATTACCATAATGCCCCTGACCCCATTTTTCTTACCACTATGCGTTCGCTACTATTAGAAGCGGACTCCTATTGTCAGCTAGCAGATGTTTATTGCACAAAATCATCCACTTAAAGGTACTCGTCCAATTACACTTAAAGTTAGTCACATCTAGCTTCTTCACCAACTTTCTCTCACTAGAACTCCCACTAAAAAAGCCCTAGATTTTGAATATTGAAATTTAAGGTTCATTTATCTTCATATCAAGTTAGTTTGAGAAGCACCAAATTCGGTAAGAGTACTTTCCAATAATTACATATCATGGATAATGAGTTTGATGATTTATCATTTTATTCAGTGCTAAGTTTAGAAGTTGATAATGAAATTTCTAGTGGAAATCTTGAAGATATTCCATATGTCGTTCAATGTTTTTCGTCTTTGGACAAGGCAGAAGAATTTTATACAAAATATGTTTGAAAAGTTGGGTTTGAAACTAGAATTAAAACTAGCAGGAAATGTGTCAACGTTAAAAAAATTTGTTCAAGAATGTTTCAATGTCGCAAAACAACTGTTTCATATTTGAATAAAAAGGTCATTAATTTGGATGAGGATTCTGATTATGGTGAAAGAAAAATTTTGATAAAAAGGAGAAGAGATGTAATCGATAAAATCAATTGCAAAACTAGAATATATGTTGTTCATCATATAAACAAAGATAATTGGCGTGTGTCAATATTAGAATTGACTCACAATCATTCTTTTGTTTCGCCAAGCAAAGTTTTGCTCATTCAGACTCATAAAAATGTAACTTATTAAAATAATATGAAACCCTGATTCCTGGACATTTGAAAACCTTAAGCCATCTTGGATGCACAATATTCTTTGTCTTATCCAGAAATATGATATAGCCGACCACACATAAAGCATAAGCTTTGGTGTATGTGATCACTTGATCTACTAAATGGTTATCTGGTAGACATTTAAATATGGTAGTAAGTCAACCCAAATTTATTCCCTTAGTATATGGAGGGAATGCTTCGTTCATTCCTATATATTGAGTAAACTTAGATGTCGTGAACTTTGCCTGCGAGTGCTCAACTTTTCCACTGGTAATATTGAACATTTTCAAGTGTTATTGTTGCCTCAAAGTCGTTGAAGTAAAAAGAATTAGTTTCACTTCTCCACCTCTTGACCATTGCGGAAAATAGAGATGCATTAGTGGTATTGATAACTGTAATCTAGATGAACATGCGGAATCCTCATTGCCCCAACAAATATCTTTGCTGATCTGATAACTCGAACTCATCTAATCCTGATGAACCGGTACTTATCACTAAAACCCCTTGGGGGTGCTTCTTCTCCATCTTCATTCCAAATGTTGGTTGAAATATGATCCTTTTGATCCCATAAAATACTATCATTAGAAGATCTGGGGAAAAATTTATCCACTATCTGATGAAAAAAAAATTATTATTATTGTTAAACTCACCAACAAATAGACAGAACCATCAAATAGAATTAATACATGAACAAATAAAAAGGGAAAGCTTTATCAGATAAAATTTCCTTTTTTTTAGCATAATGATTGATAATATGTTCCTATTCAACATAATACACCAAAAAAGGACAAGTTTTAATTAGATAAAGTTTCTAATTTTATTTAGCATAATGACAAATAACATGTTCCTATTCAACAAATTTACACCCATGTTTCCTGTCCAATAAAGTGTTATACACAACATAAGATATACATACAATGTACGATAACGAAAAATTTTAAAAGATATAAATTGCTAGGTACGGATTTAATACCTTTTAATGTAAAGACGAACAAAGGTGGAGATTCAAATTCATAGATATAGGATGAAAGATTGCTCAAAGTTGTGATTGTTCAAGATCGGATGCTTTGACAACGCTTGAAGAAATGAAGTTGTATCTGCTGCTTTGCCTAATCGTCCAAAAGGAATACCAAATTACTGGGGGAAGGAGAAAGGCGAAGGGTTTAAACCAAGAGACCTCTGCTACTACTAGTAGCGAACGTGTATTATTTAAAATAAGGCTACTTTTGGCAAATCATGTCTGTTGGCTGACAATCGACGTCCACTAGTATTAGTAGTGGACTTGTATTTTTATTAAGCTGAGGCTAAATTTGTAATTTGGCTTTCCTCATGTTCGCAGGCTGACACTAAATGTCCGCTGGTTGACAATAGGAGTCCACTACTAATAGTAGCGGATGTGTAGTGGCAAGGACAAGGGGCCAGGGGCATTATAGTAATATTTTATGTCCGCTACTAATATTGGGGGAATCTGTTACTATTAGTAACGGATGTGCACTGACCCCATTCGTCTGATCTTGATCTGAACGGTTGTGGATGGGTTGAATGAAATAGTATTTGTATCTTACGTTGTCCCTAAGTTCCATATATATATATATATATGATACTTACAGTGGGATGGGATAGGGGTAGCAAAAATCTTCAGTGTGCGAGTGGGATATGTCGATCAATTCATAAACATCCCACGGTTACCTATGAGATCCTCCAAAATCGATCAGCTAAGTTAGATTTTATAGTAAAATGATCAACTAATATATCTCACAAGTGCCACGTACACAAATATCAAAATCAAAGTCGTACATTTGTTCCAAAATTTAAATTATTTATCACATTCTTCGTCTCTGTCCTAATTTGATTTAATAGTTATTATCATAATTGTTGTTATAATTCATTATTACTATAATTAATAAGTAATTTGAATATAACCGTTAGATCAAATTGAAACAGAAAATGAAATAGAGAATAAGACAAATGATTTAAATTCTTCGCTCCGTAAGTGTTATGTAATTTGCTAAAGGAAATATGATCAGAATTCATTTAATTAAAATTTGAGGATGAATGAAATATAAAAATGCATGTTTGAAATTTATTTATTTTTTAATTATTTAAGAATTTTTTTTAAAAAAGAAATCCTGATCATTTATTCATAATTACACTTACACGAGGCGGCGGTGGACGCACATTTCATTCAGTGGAGTCTTAATACATCTGCTATTGTTCTCTCCACTTGGGGAAACGGTATATACTAGTGGCATCTTTAAATTCTACTGCCACACCTGATTGGAATGCAATTAACAGGCCATATTTGGAAATTTTATGGTACAATAGTTAAACCTCCACGTACAATCAGGGACCCTACCAGCCCCAACCTAGAGTTTGGTGGCGCAATACTATTTGTGAGTTGAGACATATCAAGCTGGCTTTGTTTAAGTTTTTACTTTTTAACCTTTATTTATATCTCTTACCAAAATTATGATCACAAAGAATCAGATGCTCAGACACTATACTGAAATATTATTTACATATATATATGCTATAATTTTAAAATATCGTGAATAGTAACACATTTTTTTTTATATTTTATCTCTAAAATAATAATTATTTAATTTGGTGGTGATAACATGATATTCCATAATAATCATGAAAAATTTGAGGATGTTACGACATTTTTTTATCACTACTAATCAATATTGTACAATTTTACGGAAGCAATAAAATAAAATAAAATAAAATTGAGAGATGTCTCCTTTTGCACATTGAATATAAATGGATCTAATGAATTACAATTTTTTCCATGATTAAATTGTAAATCTAATAGAAACGGATCTGGATTCCTCCTAGCTAAGGAAAAACCAAGAGATCTTCAAGGAATTTAAGTTGCTTCAATAATAAATTAACAAAATATGCATGTTTTACATAATAATAATAATAATAATAATAATAATAATAATAATAATAATAATAATAATAATAATAATAATAATAATAA
>JAUMHB010088843.1:0-11336 GCA_032359685.1 Pittosporum tobira
AAAATGTCACAAGTTAACCTTATGGTTTTGCTTGTTTTAGAACTTAGACCCCAGCAAAAACAGTTTCAACCACGACGACTCTAAATTTCTGGAACTAAAAATTCCACCGACTGGAATAGTGTTTTTGGTCGAAACTACGCACATGCCTCAAGCATTCTGAATATGAATAAACATTTTGGTCATTTTAGGGCATACTACAAATATGTAAAATATCATCCTTCCAGACAGTAAGTACACACTGGTAGTGGTTTGGTGACTTCAGGGTTCAATGTATCAAAACTTTTTTTGTTGGGGTTCCTTCAAAAGAGTTAAAAATCATAGAGCCAAAAATACTTTTTAAGCCTTAAGTTTTTATATTCACGTAGAGTTCTTTCTTTCTAATTTCTTCTCAGATATCCTTATGGCGAAGCCGCAACTGTGGCTATATCAGCAGTTAGAGACTTTGCAAATGATTTTAAAGAGGTATATATTCGTCAATTGCTTTTTGTTATAGAGCTCCTGTTATTGTTGTCTTTATTTTTTTGCATGGTTCCTGTATTTATGCCCTTTCGTTTCCCCCCTTTTTCTTTTGATAATGCATTATACAAATACACTTTTTATTTATAAATTATTATCTTTTGAAACCTCATAACTGTGCCATGTTGCCATTTAAGATAAAATTAGGTTCAACTCAATCTGTTATCTGTGGAGCCACTTTTATGATTGGTTTCTGTGCACAAAAAGTTGACATCAGAAACTTGTCTGTACATTGATGGTGTAGCAGGTGCGATGAAGGAGGAAATTAGATGGACCCCAAGGGTGGGTGAAATGGAAGAGCTCTTATTGTGTTAATAATCTCAAGTTCGCCTTTTCAAGTCCTCGTGCTAGGGCCTAGTTCACCTGAAAAACGATGAAATAAAACGCATGATCATAGCTTAGAAAGGAAAACATAAGAACATATTTAGAAAGGGGACCAGGAGAGGGCTCATATAATTGGTTAACACCATACTTGATCTGGACCTGTTTACATATTCTCCCCCCCAAGACGTTAAACTGTTACCCATTTTGTCTTAAACAATGCACTGAAGTATCCAACAATTTCAACAATCTCGAAATAAGTACTATGTTCTTGGTCAATTCTGCACCAGTCTAGTAACTTCATGGTCAAATTTACTGTCGTTGCGACACCAGTTTCCAACACCTCACAGGTTCCGTGCATGGAATTTAAATTTATCTGTATATATGACTGTCTTACCAAGGTTCGCTTCTGCCATCTGCCATGCTCGAAAATATAATATTTTCATTGTGCAATGCATGAGTAGAATATATAAAGTTGGCTAGACAAAAAATATTCTAGTGTTAAAAATGTAGGAATTTCAGTGAAGTTTAAGCATGGCCCTTCAAATGCAGGTATCCTCATCTAAGTTGTAAAATTCTAGCTAAAAAACTAGCTAAATATAGCAAGCACAATAAATGTTTACAACAAACCCATAGACGCGCCTGGCAATCAGACATAACCGAATGGGGTGACACCTGGATTAAGTCTACTCTGGTATATGGAAAGCATTACCTTATCCATTTCTTTTTTTGTGTTCAAAATAGTCTATGTCACTTTGTGACCAATTTTTCCTACGTGGTGCATGAGTTGCATAGTTGAAACAGCACATGTGATGCAATTCGGCATTTACCAAGCGAAATCTAACTGGGACACACTTGTACTTGATTTGCAGGTGCATTTCGTGCTATTTGAAGTTTACAATGTTTGGTTGAACAAGGCAAACGAAATGCTACCATTTCAGTCCTAAATGTCTCGGCATGACAAACAACAGAAATAATGTGTTTTAATGTCGGTCTTTGAAAACTCACTACAGGAGGACGATACAAAACAGTCACTCCGAAAAAAAAAAAGAAAAAAAAGAAGACTCTGGTGAGAGCTGCATGTGCCTGGTCAGTACCTGACCTCCCAACTCTATGCGCTTCAGAGCTTGTACACACTTCGTGACTACATCCGTTTTAAAATTAAAAATAAATTTTTATTTTAGTACACTATAAAATAGTGTCATATTTCTAATTTATCATTTTATTGTAAATATAGATAAAATCTTACATCATCTCTAAAAAATAAATTTATTTTAAAAATATTTTTCTTTCATGTTGAAGTTATAATTGAACTTCCATTTTTAAAACCCGTAATTTATTAAAGGTATCTTTAATAGAACGGAGTTCCAACACACTATGTTAGTATTTGGTTGTATTCTTTCATTTAAAATCTTATTCCAAACAACTTTCGCAAGATATGAGAATTTTAATAGTTTGCATGTCTTGTTGCATTTGCTAAATCGTCTTTTAAATGCAAATATCATTATTTGCATAACTTTCATTCTTAGAACTACCATTTCAAAAAAAAAAAATAATAATAAAAATAAAAAATAACAAGTAATTTTTTTTTTTTATAATTTTTCAAAAGGAAAAATAAAAAATGAAAATATTAGTGAGAAATAACCTCTAGCTCGCCAACGGTTGAGCTTAAGCTTGCGGTTCTGGGCTCAAATAGTAAAATCTAAGCCTTATTTGTACATGCCTAATCCATTTGAGTCCGGCTGGCCCATTTGCCATGTCTGTGAGGAAACCCTAATTGCTGGCCACCTATATATATATCTACCACTATGAGATATTTCCATACCTAACCTGCAAACATGGCAGTCCCAGAACATTTTTTTTTTCTTTTCTTCTCGGTGGTTGCTAAATCACATGGTAGTTGAAGGACCCGACAAAGAAAAATGGGGCCAACAGTGGAACCAGTGCCTGCGTTCTTGATCAACTCTGCACCAATCTAGAGTAACTTCCTGGTCAAATTTATTATCACTGGAAAGCTCTGCGACTGTAGTTTATACTACAGGTCTTCGTTTTTAAATAATTGTCGTTTTAAAATTGCGTGATTGTTTTTATTTTTATTTTTATTTTTATTATCACTACTCTTTTAGTTATATTGCATGTTTGTCATTACGTTTTGTCAACCAACTAACTAAATTCAGATTACCCAGTTACATTAAAACCACAGTAGATTCTTCCAAGCAAAGGGGAACCCCGAAGATGATCTGAACGGCAATTTCTTTCCCTCCCATCATCGTGGTATGAAGAAGAAATCAGGAGGAGAACCAATCAATTGATTCAGCAAAATTAAGAAAAAGAAAATATTTAAGAAACTACAAAATAAAGTTAATATTTTCTTGTAATTATGATGTGAAGATAAAATATATTAGTATTTATTATAGAATTTAGCTGTTGACCATGATTAAAAAAAAAAAGAAAAAAGGGAATGGAATATAGGACATGTTTGTTTCAACTTATTTTCACCGATTATAATTTATTTTTAAAAGTCAACTATTTTAAAATTAATTATTTTTATTTAGAAATTATAGGTTAAGTATAATTTATATTATCAACTTATTTAAAAAAAATGATTAATATGTGGTTTTTTTTTTTTAATTTATAACTTATTCTAGTTATAAAATAAAGTTTAAGTTGTTCTAAAATAAATTGTGTCAAACATGTCCATTGTGAGTAAAGAGGAAACTAAAAAGTACATTAAAAAGTGAAGTTGGAATTTTAATCTGTAAATAATTTGTATACCATCCAAAGAAAAGAACTACAATAATGAGTTTTTTCCATTAAAAAAAATAAAATGAAAAGGGTATTATTTTATTTAATTTAATTTTATAAACTGAAATACACGTAGACCATCACTATTCACCACCATTAGGTTCCATGATTAAAAATGGGTATCAGAACCCGAAACCATATATTCCGTCAGTATCTGCAAAATGAATCAAGAAAGAGGTGAAAAGTTAAAAGAAAGGAGCCATAAATTTGTTGTAAGATAAAACAAAAAGACAATAATAAGATAAAACAAAAAGGCCCTACATCATTTGCACATAAGCATATACAAACTCTAAAATTTACATTTATATTTCATGTAAAATATAATTTATTATAAGTACAATAAAAAAAAAAAAATTACTTTTATAATAAAAGTTGGAAACGGAAATTTTGGAATGAAAAATCAATTCCTAATCCAAGAGAAAACAAAAATGGAAATGCGCTTGGGATATAAAAAATCCCTTGGAATGTAATCTGCATTTATTTAGAAAATTTTAGTTGCCTATTTTTTTTTTTTTATTATCTGCACTACATGGGTGTTGAGAAATTAAATACGTTAGTTGCCTAATTTAATTTATTTTATATATATATATAATTATGGGATAATTGTAGAAAATAGTAAATAATATTGAAGGAACTTGGAAAAAATTATGTTGACTGTCCTTATATTATATAATAAGTTGATTGACTTTTAATTTTTGTCAATAATATATTATTAGTGTTTGGTATATTTGTTTTATTATTTTAGAAATTGCATATAAAGTTCACATGACAGTGTTTCGATGCAAACAATTAATCACTCCCTTGAAAGAATGACAAAGCTACAGGCAGGCAATTAACTATTCAATCTCGTCCTCAAGCTGCAGAGGAATGCAGGGATACACAACTTTGGAGATTTTGAAAGACGAAGCTGCGGTAAGTTTTTTGATTTACGTTGGTTAATTATTTCGATTTTCATTTGTATTCATTTTTTTTTCTTTATTTATTATTTATTTTGTTGGTTAATTATCCTGCTTGCGCTGATACTTGCACGGTATTGAACAAATTAATTTTTGTCTTAAAAAGAAAATCATAAATTAATTTTTGTGCTTACGCTTTTTGTCTTAAAAAGAAAATCATAAATTAATTTTTTTTTTTTGAATCTTGATAAGAATGTCACAACGCATGTATCAATGTAATTTTGTGGTTCATATTTTTTTGATATTAACTTATTCAATTTATAAGTGATCTAGATTTATTTTCTTTCATTTTTTTTTTAATTTACGTGTATGTTTTTTAAAGGACAGATCAAATATATTATTTCATTATGCTCTCCAAACTGATTAAGACAAAAATGTAGTACTACTTAATTATAAGTGGATTTGTGCATATTATTCAAGTAGTATTCCCAATATCAACTTTATTAGCTGAAGTTTAAATAAACACTTGAGAAATAGCTTTGTATTTTCCCATTGCCTGTTTTGGTTTGCCTCACAGGAACTAATTTTCCTTCGGGAGGCACAACTCAATTTTTGATATTGTTGAGAAACTTGAATTACAATGGCATTCCTCTTCTTTTATAGGGTATTTTTATAAGCAGCTAAGCCACGGACGAGGTTCAAGCCCTGACCAATTGGATGTTGTTATGTGATTATTTGATTTAAAATTTTCTATTGTAATAAAATAAATAAATAAATAAATAAAAAATCAGCAATATTAGCTGACTTAGTCTTCTTTAGTTGTTGTGGAGCCCTAGTCTTTAGAAGTAGATGGAGTCAAATAAGTTGTTCCATGTTAGCTATTTGTTCCTAAATTTAAGTAGGAGTTGTTGCTGCAGTAGTCTATTTAAGGACAACATTGTTTTCATTTGGGAGGCAGAAAATTATTGAATATTTGCTTATGCAATTGGAGGTTGGTTTGTCAAAATAGGTAAAAGAAACTATAATAACAGTTACAGGGAGCTGAAATCATTGTCCCAAGGCAGCATCCTTGGTGCACTTCCTTATCACACTCCTGTTACTCGCGCTCGGGCTACAGATCACAATAGATACCGCTCTTGACAGTGGGCGAATCACACACATCTAACAGTGGAACCTGTATTGTTTTAAGTCAGCCAACGTCCCATCCCCCCCCCCCTGGAAAAATAAATAACAGGAGCATGGAATAATAATTGTCAACTTAAGATGAAGCTTCAATGAGCAAAACCAGGGTATCAAAAGGCTGTCGTTACCCATGCCACGAGCTACTATCATTGCATAACAAACATGAAGCTTGTCAAGCAACCAGGGAAATGACCCAGAACAAAAGGAGGTCCCAATAACAAAAACAAGTTCTCTCAAAAAAAAAAAAAAAAAAAAAGTACTCCATCAGATACAAAGTTCAGCCCCGATGCCAAACAAAGTCCTTACCTTCTGAATATTGAGGTACATCCATATAAGAAATAGTTGTAGAAACATCATTAAAATTCCAAATTTGTTTAATTTCTGTTACAAAAAATTAAAAAATACGCAGCTCTACGAGTATCTAAAAACTAGATTCCAAGTAAAGAGGAAAATCAATGATGGTCTCAACAGCAGTTCCTTTCTTTCCCATCATCATCGTATGAAGAAGAAATCAGGAGAATCAATCAGTTGATTCAGCAAAAGAAACTGCAAGAAGCTCAACAACTTCAACCAGATAAGGAAAAAGGTCTCGGCAGTGAACAAATGAGCCAATTCCAGATCTAAGAATCTTTATCCTTTGATAAACTCTGAGGAATTCTGCTAATCACACTCTCATCCACAATTTTGTAGTGCTTCGAAAACTTTCGGTGGATGAAACCAGCATATCGATCAACTTTATTTTCGAATCTATTGTATAGGGCGGGCACTGTAATTGATATAATGGTTCCTGTCATGAGTTCCATCACTGAAATATGTAAGCAATCTTCATTCTTTCTTGGGAATATATATCAAATTCAGTACTGTGTTCTAACAAAGGTCAAAAGCAAAATCTGTTACATTAACAAAATACCGGAAGATACAACAATCTTAATTTATCCTAAACACAAAGGGGAATGGCTCAACCAAATTCCTTATACTAGCCACTCGGCATGGTTCATGCATCAAGTTTAGGAACACAATCTGTTCTTAGAATAAAAATTATTAGTTTAACGACCGCCTTACATCATTAAGGGGCACAAAATTGTCATATGTTGGCATGAGTTTAAATGATGTAAATTACTAGTAGGAAGCACTAGTTGAGATTTTAATACATATAAAATGATGTAATCTCCACCAGAGGACGTAGGTAATAGACTTGAATACTGATTTGATATTAAGGTTTGTGACACGGTGACTTCCATGAATAATTCATCTTCCCTTTTCCTTTAATTTTCATCCTTTATCCTAATTCATCTTATCTTTTCCTTTCATTTTCATCCTTTATCGCTTCCCTTATCCCTTCTTGATTTTGTCCTACATAAGTTGTGTTGACCATTTCATTTTGCTGTTTCACTTAAAAATACTGAATGATATCCGCAACAACCTGATCCATTTCTGATACTGTAGCTTATCATATTCTAAGAATTTGCTGTTCGAGAGCAAAAGTGGCATGAAAGAGGTATCAAAGTTTCAGAACATGGATGTACACCATTTTTTTAGCTGACTATGCCCTAAATCACTTTCCTGCAAGGTAAGGACTTTCAATATGAACTAAAGGAACAACCTAAATCCACCAACAGACAGCAATGATAACAACAGTTATACCATGATGTGCAAGTGCAATAGACCTAAAGCTACAGCAAAAGACCCATTTGAAATACAGCTAGATCAGGCTACAGGGAATCCGGCTTCAAATAAAAGAAGTAAAACATAACCCGTAATAATTCATATTGAAGGTAGATAAAATGCTGCAATCAGTTTTGGGACCCAGACAAGAGAGTTTACCAATATATGCAAATGTGAAGAAAGAAATAAAGCTACCAATGACTGACAAGAGCCACAGAACAACCACCACCTGAGAATTTGAAAATATATTGTGAGATTGTTTCCATGTTATTGTTTCTCTATAAATAGTAGAAATCTGCATTACAATTGTAGGATTAAATCTATATTTAAAAAAAAAATAAGAACAAAGATATTAATTTCATTTTTCAAAACAGATTCCAGCACTTTACCAAACAAAATTTGCAACTTTTCATTTCGTTACTATAGTGTTTTTCTTTTTGGCTTTTTCTGGACTTGTTTTATTTCTTTTTTGTTTATGTTTTATCTTATATTATATGGTATACTCACTCCATTCCAAAAGAAGAGATTGTTTTCAAATTTTAGGGGTCAATCCGTGGAATCCTAAAATTTAAAATTGATGCGATTCATTATACGATTGAAAACAACAAATGTTTAAATAAGTAAAAACATTTTAGATAGTTTACAACATTCAAATTAATTTGTATTGATTAAAATTTGATAAATTTATGTGAATTTGAAGCTTAGGATACGGTTTGACTTTCGGATTTCGAAAACAATCTCTTTTTTTTTTTTTTTTGGGAGCGAAGAGAGTAATTGTTTTTGCTTTTTCTTCCTTTCACCATCTTTACTCTCTTTTTACGCTTACATATGCTTTCATTTTTTGCCTACCCAACTAGTTTGGGATCAAACGGCGTAGTTGGCTTTAGTTGAGTATAAATCCTCCAAATGGAATATGTAATCATGCCCTAAATAATGATTCTTACAGCAACATACTCCCTCATTCGGTAGTGTAATTCTTAGAGAAAAATAGTCACATTTAAGCCACCTAAGTGTTGGATATATCCAACTACTCCTTATGTCTCTCCAACTGATTCCTAGTTATCTACAAATCTTGTTCTTCCCTTATTCTAGTACAATGTACATCACTAACCTTAAAAAAGAGTCTAAAGTCTCTGGCAAGAGTAATATCATGTGCCATAACCAGCACATAATTGATCTTGGAACGAAATGATGCTGCAGCACTATTGACCATTTCCTCTGACAAGACTAATTCTGGTAATGTTTGAAGCTGTCTGCAGAAAGAGGCAAAACAAAACAAGAAAAAAACTGTGAATGAATTTCAGACAACAACAATATGAAGAGGGACTTGTAGGAGTGAAACATATGGAGGAGGATGATTAAGCATTCATACGTATTTCTGGAATCAGTATAATTAGCCCGAAAGAAGAGCAGAACAATCAAGATGAGCAAGACATCGGAAGAAATTGTTAAGAATGATAATCCTGACCGCTCAATGAGTAGCCATGCAATGGTAGCAACAAGTATTACGCCACATGAAACATATTGTCTCTTCCACAATATAACATCAGCCGCTACAAACACATACACAAATATAAGCACAAAAATCCATGAAAAACAAGGTTAAACTAAATAATAAAAAGGCTGCTCTAGCCTGGTGAATAATTTTATCGGTTCTGTTAAACACGATCAAATACAAGAAAACTCCCTGAGTTAATCCTTAAAATCCTTACATGAATTCAAATAATTTTAGTCTAACACATACTATAGTGAAATTTATAAACGATCCAAACTGTTTTGCAAATTAAAACATTTCAATCACATCAATTTTGACCTTTGACATTTTGCGAATTGATCCATCCTTAAAATTCAAATTCAGAAAGGGACTAATTTTGTGGAATTGGAGGGAGTAGCATGTAATAATAGTAGTATTAAGAAGTATACCTATACCGCCACCCATCATCTGGTGAATCGAAGTGTGGCGACCAATTAACCGGTAAGTAGATGATGACGAAGAAGAAGTGCAACAGCCGGCGGCTCCGGCCCCATCATTCCTTCCTTCTCCATCTCCTCCTCCGTTGTCCATCAATGTGCACTATAACCCTAAAACTCAATTGCAATAGTCGTAGTCGGTGATGGAACAAACCCAAACTCAATTGAGTTATATAATCTACCTACCAATCACTCAGTGAGTTATAACGATCCGCGCTCGCTCGCACCCTCATCTGTGATGATTGATTCAACGAAAAGCTGTTGTCAGTTTGACTCCGTCGTAAATTTGTTACACAATGGAATCACGATTGCTCAGGAGACACAGCCGGGACAAGCATATTTTATATTCCGAAATACTTCTTTTCAAATTTCCACTTTGACCCCCTGGTTTCTCAAAAACTTACTGAAAACCCTGCACATTCTAAAATATACGCGATCTTAAGAATATGTTAAAATCACAACCTAATTAAAAATTTTATTTGTCATAATTTATTTTAAAATAATATAAAATTTTTTATTTTAAATAATTTATAAGATATAAAAAGTAATATCTATTAATTAATTTTTTAAAAAAAATAATATTTTTTTCTCAATTTATTATTTATTAAAAATTAATTAAAACAAACACTTTCATCAAAAAACAAAAAAAAAAAGAGTTAAAACAAACATTTTAAAAATAATTTATTTAGTAAAAATAAATTATCACAAACATGATATATATCTAATACCATTGGAACTTTAGAATTATAGGTAGATGATAATTATATATTTGAGAATTATAAGTCGTATACAATAATAATTAAAAAATATTAAATAATATAAAATTTAAATATGTTGCAAATCCAATGCAATATCTCTAAGAAATAACTTACTAATAATTAATCTCATAAAAATGAGAAAATACTCTATAGTATTTGGTTATCATATTTCAAAAAAGGTTCTCTTAATTCTTAAAATGGAGTTGTCATTTTTCATAAGTTGAGAGTTTTAGGGTATAAGAAGTAAAAGTTTGAACTTTGTGGTGGGAAACCAGTGTCGACGGTAAACCTTGCAGGGTAAAACCAACTTCAATGAACTGCAATATTTGACCATAACCTTGAACGGAGAATGATAATTCTCGTACCTGACTAGATAAACTGATAGGTCGCAAATGGCTCTTCGAACCCTAGCCACCACCAGTAAAACCTTACTAGGCGGTAGGTATTGTGAGCAAGTTCGTGGATTGCAGACGTCATTCTCACTTCCGGATCTTGCATACGACTATGGCGCTCTGGAGCCGGCCATTAGTGGAGAAATAATGGAGCTCCATCACCAGAGGCATCACCAGGCTTACGTCACCAATTACAACAAAGCTCTCGAGCAGCTCGATTCTGCCATATCCAATTCTGATTCTTCCGCTATCGCCAAACTGCACAGCGCCCTCAAGTTCAATGGCGGAGGTTGATCTCACTCACTTTCCCCTCTTGTGTGTGTGTGTGTGTTGCTCTCGCTATCATGGATACATATTCGGATTAAAAATCAATTTTTTTTTTGGTTGCAATTTTATGCTGATTGTGTTCTGGTGTTCTGGTATTCTGGAGCATTTTGGTGTTTTTTTGTTTTGTTTTGTTTTTGTTTTTTTTTTTCGTGGGTATTTGTGATTTCTGTAATTTTATGTTACTCTGTGCCAATTGCTAGTGTTCAAGCCTTGGTTAATGTATCATCAGTTTCCTTAGTATAAATTGCACCACATCTAGTGTAAAAAATGGGATTAGCCTTTTTTTAATTTTTTCGGGTCCTCATTTTGAAATGGAACTGTTGTTGCAGTTCCATATGCCATGTTTCATATGAATCTCAGCCTGTTGATCTTTGGGAAATTCTGCTGACATAATGATTTACTCACAAGTTTGATCTGGTTTTGTATAGTCTTTTAACTGTAGCTCTACGTTTTCATTTATCTATTTGGTAACTATGTAGAAAGAATAGTTCGGATTGTGAGTT
>JAUMHB010088864.1:0-11333 GCA_032359685.1 Pittosporum tobira
TACAATTCCTCGTGGGATCGATAATCTTTTATACTATAATTTGATTGGTGTACACTTGCACTTTTCACCTGTCAGTTTGGCTTGGCATTAACAAGTATCAATAGAAAAATGGCATAAATAGGGCATACTCATTAGCATAAACAGGGCATACTCATTAGCAAAGTTGGACTATTTCATTACATCAAAGCATTACACATTTGAACCTTTTAGCCTTGCTCTGTTTTTTTGTTCACATAATTCATAAAAACAAAGCTTCACACACCACTACTTCTAATTAACATTTTCTCCAACTAATATATATTCGTAGGAGGAATACAATACATAGCAATATCCAAGCCATCTTTTCTTTCAATTTCTCTTTTTTAACATTTGCTTCAAAGCAATCAATCCTTTTTAATAATCCTGGGATAATCTAGGTTGATCGGCCACACATTGGGGGATCGAACCATCGCATGAAGTGGCATCCACGCTTGGAGTATTTCTACATCAATAAATGAACAGATTGAGGGTACAAATATTAACTTAATTGGTAAACTAAGAGACTTTGAACAAAACACTTACCAAATATCTGGCACATCCCCAAAATCTCTGACCTGGGTTTCGATCGGTCCAAGATGTTACCAAGATCGGAGGTTTGCCACAACGACAATTTGAAGGTGCTTGATCGATCTGCATTGGTGACACTATGTTGCTGCTCATTATTCTTTAGTTTGGTGCAACATTGCTATGTTGGTCATCCCTTATAACCAAGCATTTTGGCAACAAATGAGGTGGGTTTCCCTCCAACTGATCACAGTAAGCATTATAAGAGCTCTGTTATGCCTCACGTATATCTAAGAGCTCTGTTAGATTTACTAATTTACCCCTATTACGTCAGCACATGTAGAGATTTCGGTCAGAAATCTGATCATGAGGTTTAAGTTCAACCAAAACATAGACTTAAAGGTTTAAGTTGCCAAAAAAAAAAAAGATTGAGGTTCACCTTCTAAAAATCCAATACTTGCAAGGTTTAAATTGTTTTTAAGCCTTTTATGTTGGGTCCTCCCCTACTTTTTTCACTTTTTTTAAATAACATAAATTTTTTATCTTATCTTTTCTTTCTATTTTTTGATTGTAAATATTTGATTTATGTAAATAATATATTAATTCAACTGACGTTTTTTGTTTTTTTTTGGCTAAATAAATTAAATGTTACCTATCACGGTGGGACTCAAACCCACAAATTTGAAGCTTTTTGTTAATGACAAATTAGGAATAAATTACCCAAAAGATTTCTTGCATTCTTTTGAACGTGGATTATACTTATAATTGTTTGTGTAAACTAAACTTTGAAGTAAATATTTTTGAGTAAATTTCATTTCAAGTCCATTAAGTATATCTAATGTTTCAAATTACATCCCACACTTTTATTTGTGTCAAACCAGACCTCTTAACTATGTTTTTGTTTCATATTAACCCACCAATCAATATAATTTAACGATTTTGAGTCAACTAAGTATACACAATATTTCAAATTGCACACTAAGCTTTTAATTTTATTTCATTTTAAGCCCACTAAGTATATCCAATATTTAACAATTTTTTATCAGGTGGTGTAATATGAAACAAAAAAACATAATTAAAAGGTCTGATTTGACACAAATGAAAGTGTAGAGTGCAGTTTAAAATATTATGTATACTTAGTCGGCTCAAAATGAATTTTATTATATATTTTTGTGTACTCATAATAATTTTTTTGATTTAAATTTTGAAAAATATTTTTTAATAAAACATTATATAAATAACTATTATAATAATTTATGACCAATGCTTTATGTAATATTATTAAGTTACATAAAGTTCTAAATATCTATTTTTATATTTAGTTCTAGTGAAGTGAAAAAAAAAGTAAGCAAAAAATAGATTCATTTTGGGGGAATAAAATAATTTGGGAAGCAAAACAGTAAAAAGAAAAAGGTAAATAATAAGGGGGAAATAGATAAAAGACCTTTAAGTCTATTATATTATTTATTATCAACCCTATTAATTAAACTTAAATAAATCTATGTTCATAATCCAAAGTTGATATTTATTATAAATTATATTCAGTCACATTCATATCTCAATAGAAAAATAATAAATAAATGACTTTATCTAAATTAATATCTAATAGGAACATGTTATTTTTACTATTAGGTGTAGAGTGAAATAGTTCTTATGAAACGCTTAAAAAAATTTAAAATATCTCTATTTTTAGACGGAGTAAGTATAAATAATACGATAAAATATAAATTATTACTCTTAGGTGTATAGTATAATCCACCAAAAAATGTGTAGAATATGGTAATACTTTCCCTATTTTAAAATTGAAAACATATATGTGTTTTAAGTAAGTAAATTTACAAAATCATAAAATTTAACAATAATAATTGTTGAAGATGTCTAGGGAAAAAAAGGCACTAAAAGATAAATGAGTTATGAATCGCGTCCATATTCACTTATTCCAAATTATAAATTCAAATTTAAAACTATTTTAATTTATTTTAGTTGATATCAAAGTCAACGTTGTAAACTACATATAAAATATTATTATGTTAAAATTTTAAAATTTTAACTAATTTATATTACAATTTAATTTTTTATTGTTTAATTTAATTAAATTTCTTGAAATATATATTTTTTTAAATAAAAGCAAAAGGACATGTGACAGTCAAAAACCTTGCGTCCTTGACACCTGCTTGTCTTTTTATAGAAACAGGTATAGATTATGTGGGCGTATCACGTGACCTAAACGTGGCTAAGATACCACACCAATAAACACTAGAACAATTTATTTTAAAATAACTTATAATTTATTAATTAATTAAAATATGCTATGAGCCAAAAAAAAATTATTGATTAACTATTTAAATAAGCTAACAATTGTTATACTTAACCTATAATTTTTTTAAAATTAACAAAAATAAATAATTTTAAGATAGTTAATTTTTGAAAATAAGATATAATCAGTTTAAATAATCAGTACCAAATAAGCCCTAGATATAAATTATCTAAAATTCCTTTAAAATAGTCTCATGATTAATTAAATTAAAGTCTTAAATATGTACCCAAAAAACTAAAAAGTTCTAAATTAAAAGTCATATTTTTTACTTTTGGATCTCACAAGGTCCAAACATTAACTATATCAATATTATAGTTGTTTCCTTCTAATTTCAACGTTCCCGAATGCAGCCATGATGTCCATTTTCTTATAAGAAGCTAATTAGATTAATTTTGTTTGACTTAAACTTTATTATTGCAAGTGTCATTGTTCAATTAAATTATTTTTATTAATGTGTTTAAACGTTAAGTTATTTCGTAGTGTAATTTTTCTATCATGTATTTTAGCGTCGATAAGACCATGTGATAAATATTTTGGCACTTGTGAGAGACATAGGTTTAATTCTGGAGTTCCAAATTTCACCTCAAAAAATCAGATTTAAAGTTCTAATATGTAAGGATAATAAAATAAAGATATAAAAAATCAAGCCAAGACAACACATAGTGTCGTCTAGCACTATGTGTGTGATCCTTAGTCCCATATTAGTATAGTTTGAGAGTAGTAATGGCCTTAAATAGGCCTTAGTTTACTACCAAGAGTACCGAATAACTTATGGTTTTGGGTCATGTCGATGGTGAGCCAATAAGTTTAGTTGGTACTCTTGAGTCAATGTATTTGGATCTGGGGCATTATAAGCCATGACCCGGGCGGAAGTATGGTAATAGTGCTCCGATATGATTTGATTCGTGTTTGAGCTAGCAAGGACATCAAATATTTAAGGGGGGAGATTGTGATTCTTCTTCCCACATCGGTTGAGTTTGAGAGTAGTAATGTCCTTATATATGCCTTAGCTTACTACTAAGTGACTTCAAAGATACTTGTTCAGGTAGGTTTCTCAGCTCGTTGCTCCCAAAATCTCCTCAAACATTCTGAACATGGGAAATGACCTCATATTAGAACTCGTGTTTAATGAAACTTTCAATTTGGCTAAGGGTTGACAAGAAGAACCTAAACTTTATAGACTATTTTTGTGTATTACTTGCTTAAGACATCGGGCCTGGAGTTTTTGGGTGAGCCAAAGTCTAAGCAACAGTATCTCATATTCAGCATATGGAAAGGTGAACTCGACCACTTTAATTCAGCATATGGGAAGATGAAGTTTTTGGGTGAGTCAGAGTCAAGACCATTTTTATCTCGCTCATTGATATGTAGATGATCATTGATGAACAATAATTCGTATCTTCATTTTTGGGCTTGGGGACTTCTTCGGTGGGAGTCTCATCTGGAAAGAAAAACTCAACCACAAAGTCTACCAGCACTTGACACTTGTTTGTTATCCTTAACTTATACCTGATGTTGAACTGCCCCAATCGCATAGCCCACTTAACAAGCCTTCTGGATAAGTTCAACTTATAAAGTATTTTCTGCTATGGCTAGTCCATGAGAACTATGATAGTCCATCCCTAAAAGTATTGGCATAACTTGCTCAAAGCCATAAGTAAGACAAGTGCGAACTTCTCTACATTGGAGTATCTGGTCTCTGCATCGTTTAGTGCTTGAATGATATAGTAGATAGGTATTTAGAACCCATTTTCTTCTTTTATAAGCATTATCCCAATTACTAGTGGAGATATTGCAAGGTCAAGGTAGAGGTCTCTTCGGACCCGACCTTTGTGATCATTAAGGACAAATAGAGGTACCTCTTCATTCAATCAAATTCCTCTTGGCATGCAATGTCCCCTCAAAATTCTCCCCTCTTCAATGTGTTGAAGAAAGAAATGCACAATTCAGCTAAACATGCAACGAAGCACTAGATAACCATTATCCTTCTAGTGAGTTGCTGCACCTCTTTGATGTTCTTCAAGGGAATCATATCCATAATAACATTTATCTTATCTGTATCATCTTATATGCCTCTTTCACTGACCATATAGCCAATGATTTAGTTTTTAATCATGAACACCAAAGGTACATTAGCTCAGATTCAATTTCATTTTATTCTTCATCAAGTTTTGAAAACATTCATTGAGGTATTCAATATGACACTTTTCCTTCTTGCTTTTAGTGATCATGTCATCTCTGTAGATCTCTATGTTCATACCAGATAGTTCCTTCCAATCTAGTCTGTAAAGATCTTGTTCACTAGAATCTAGTATATTGCGACAATGCTCCTCAAGTTGAATGACATAAGCTTGTATGCATAAATGGCACAATGGGTGATTAAGGTAATCTTCATAATGTCCTCCTTGACCACTGGTATCTAATTATACCTCAAACAGGCATCCATGAAAGTCAACAAACAAAATATAACTTGGTCAAACAGTTCATCTATGTTTGGCAATGAGTAGCAGTCTATAAGAATTGTTTTGTCCAAATTTGTATAGTCAACACATATTCTCTACTTGGTGTTGGCCTTCTTCATTACAAAAATATTTTCCAACTAATTTGCATACTAAACTTCAGTGATTAAGCCTATTATTAGCAGATTGTCTATTTTCTCATAAATTGCAGCCTAGTTTCTGAGTGTGAATAATTTATTCTTATGTCCGATAGGCTTATGTTTAGAGTTGACCCTTATTCTATGAATGACCACGTCGACATCAATACCCGGCGCAGTCCAAGCAAACATTTCAACATATTCTCATAATAGTGTGACGCCCCCAAATTTCCACTACTGAATTCACGTGGAAACCGGGTCGTCAGATAACATTCTCAGCATGCTTGAGTGGTTAATATTTGACAACTCACCCTGTTATATCTCACAAGGATCTCACATACGAATAAATATACATACAACGGAAACATAAGCTTTAATTGAATAATAAAAGTCTTACAATAATAGGGTTTAAGTATAAATAGAAGTTGTACAGTATTCGATTACAACATTCAAGTTAGAAAAATCCGAAAAACATCCTAGTAGTATTCTACCTTGCTCTTCCCCTTCGAGGACTCTCCTCGCTCGACTGGTTTTGGAAAGTTTATAAAACATAGCAAAAATGAGCGAAATATGCTCAGTAAAAAATTATTATATTTTGAATAAAATGATCTTTCCAGTCAAAAAGATAAAATGGTATGATTTTGAATCATTAAAACTTTAACATTTGAATTCACGAGTTAATATGAATTTCAACAAAGCATGCATGATATATGAGTAAATGTAATATCACGTCATTTAACATTTAACAGTATGAATAATTGAACACCAATTGGGGTGGCATTTTTGTCCGACACTTTGTCATTTAGTCATCCTTGACACACAGTCAAGTTTAACATCTCGTGCCCGTATGTGTCACAACTACAGGAGTTAACCATGTAGGGTCCCGGCACACCGGTCTTTACATATGTTCAATATTCAATCTCAAATTATCATGAATCATGTGATAATGATAAACGCTTCAATAATATGGCATATTTATACATGGTAGCTATGTATAACCATTTTAAGCAAGTTCAAGAATTATTCTTGAGCAATAAATAATGTGCAAGTAGTTAAACTTGTACAATTATGGCAAATACATATAATGAAATTTAAATCATACGTATGAAAAGCTAAATAAATACATGCATAAGTGAACAATACCTTCTACATAAGTGGGGAATAATAAACTTGCATGCATAAATGGACAATAACTTATACATAGAGGTGGAGAGTAATAACTTGCCTTAGCGAAATTTCTTAAAATTTTCATGAAACGCGTTTAGCAGTCGGCAGTTTTCCTTCCTCACTCACGTACATTCCTATAATAATAACGACCTATCATTAGTATCGTCGTTTTAAAATAGGTCGCTCACTCCCAAAATAATCCTAAACATCTTGGAGTTTTCCTAATTTAATAATGACATAAACGCATGCAAAATTTCAAAGGGTAAAATTGTCATTATTTGACAATTTATCATTTACCTCATTTCGTCTAATTTATTTATCATATTTATCCCAGGGTAATATTAACCCTAAAATACTTCATCGGATCCTTGTTTGGATATAATACGAATATAACATTCGTATGAAAATACACAATGTTTTAGAACCGTAAATATGATGTGTAATCACATCGTAATGATATTCAAATCATAAAAAGGAATTAAAAATAATATTCCTTAAATATTCTAATTCATTATCTAAATAAAATATAATTCAATTAAATACAATATTTTTCTAATTTAAGAAATTTAATTTTCCAAGTTAAAAATAAATTTAACATGTCCTTTATTAATTTTTTCAACTCAATGACATTGTTGTAAATAAGGATAAGTGGTAGTTTTATAATTAGTACTATTGTGGCACTTTTGTAATTAACACTACAATGACATTTTTGTAATTAACACTGCAGTGATATTTTTGTAAATAATGCAGCAGTGATATTTTTGTAAATACACTATAAGGGTAATTTGGTAATTTACTACAGAGGAGTATTTTGGTAATTATGCCATCATGGATATTTTAGTAATTTAATCCTTCTGAAAAATAAATCAAGTCAAATACGGTTGACCGAGTCAACCATCGACTGGGTCGGCCCCTTCTTCCTCGTCTTCGGTCGTCAGACTGGTAGACTGACCGGTTGGACTAGCAGACTAGCCGTTAGACTGGCAAACTGGTCAGTTGGCCTACATGGTAAAGGTCGACACTAACTGGCCAGTTGGGTAAAATAACAGTCGACCAAGTCAGCCATTGATTGGTCGACCTGGTCAACCCCTTCTCCCCCGAATCCGACCATCTGAATGACTAACTGGCCGGTCGCCCTGGCCAGTAGGGTTAAATGGCAGTTAACCAAGTCAACCATTGACTGGTTAACTGGTCAATCAATTTCCCTCGTCTCCGACCGCCTGACTGGCTAACTAACCGGTCGACCTGTATACTAGTGGCTGGTAATGAATAAGTGGTCGGGTCAAATAATAATTGGTCAAGTCAACCATTGACTGGTTGGCTAGTTAACCCATTTTCCTCATCTCTGATCGCCTGACCAATAGGTTGGCCTGTCGGCTAGCCTGGTATTCATCAGCAGTGGGCTGTCATGGCCACACACACGCACACATACACACACTAGATCAAAAGGTAAGCTCAGTTTTGTGACAAAGGGATTGATGGAACATCAAATTTCATTATCCCCATGACCTGAAACCTCAAGAACAGGAAGTCCATATTCATCGTCCTCGGTTCTGGCCAAGAAGCCATCACCGACGGTTACAAGCTCGCCGGGAAATTCAAACATGCTTTAAAACAATATGAAAACTCGATTGAAAGGTACTGAAATAATCCTTGCAACTTCAGGAATCCATTGAACCCTTCAATCTACTCAAACACATCCGATTTGAGCCCAAAAATCCAATCTTTGGTCAAGAACATGTTGGAAAGTAAGCCGACTATAAAGCGGCCTTATTTGGCTCGATTCTTAATCGTTTTGATCGATTGAAGGCTCAAACCAATTCTAAGAAACTCCTAGATGCTATTCTAATCATCAATTTATCTAAACAACAACAAAAATCCAACTTTGATCTTACCCAAGCAAGAACAAATAAAACAATTTTTAAAATTTGAATTTGGGGCTATACGACTGCAATGTGGTTTTCACTTAACCATGTTATATAGACTACAATGAATGATTTACAACCTTCAATCGATGAAAAAAGGGACGTGGGAATGATTTGGGAAATTTGCAAACCTGCATAAAAAAGTTGGAGGGTAAAGAGGAAGAGAAGAAAATGAAAGGGGGGAAAAAGAAAAAAAAAAGGACAAGAGGAAAAAGACAAAATCTGATGGCCTACGTGGCAGTGGGCCCCACCTGGTTAACTTGACTAAAAAATTCAAAATTCAAATAGTTGTTTCGCCTCAATTCGCGAACCGATTAATTTAATAATTAAAGAATAATTTAAAAAGTCAAAAATCAAAAACTATAATATTATACTCCATCCCTACGTTTTGGCATGTTGCGATTTCAAGGACGCTATCTATTTTTCCAAACGACGCTCCGATCAAAAGGTCAACTCGGGGCTAGGTCAACTTGAAAAACCGACGATGTTTCGATTCACTATTTTTCTGCGCTGATTCCAGATCTTCGATCGTTTTATGATTTTGAACACTTTTTGACGTTTTGGTCAAAATATCCCTAGGGCATAACTTTCGTCAAAATAACAAAACACCCTTGAGCATGACTTTGTCAAAATGACTAAAATGCCCTTAAGCATAACATTTTTATTTTAATTTAATTTTCTGTAATATAATAATACAGAAAATAATTTCATCAAATAATATAAAAGAAATATTTATATTATAAATTGTTCACTAATAAATTTGGGTTCTCACAAGTAGGAGACCAATATAGCCTTCAATTCATCTTTAAGATCCCAACTTACTTTAATTAATTAATTTGAGTCTTCGGGATCAAGGCAAAATTATTTTGTGTCATCCACAAGCAAAGCCAGGGGCTCAAATTGTCCTTTTATGAACTGTTGCATCTGTATTGTCAGGCTTTCTTCTTTTTCTTTGTTACCACTAGTCACTTCAAATAGCATTTTCGAGATATTGATTAGTCACCTTGCAACTCCCTAACACCATTATCAGTAAGAAACTTCATCTTTAGATGAGGTATCAAGGAAATCGCGTTCATAGCCTTCAGCATTTTCCTCCCATAATTGCATTCAACAATTAATAATTAAATTTTAACCACATAGTATTCAATCATCAAAGTGCTTTGGTAGGGTATTGTTATAAAGGTGGTGGGAAGCAAAATAGTTCGTGCGTTGGACGACCTCGTTCCCAAACCTATAAAGAAAGTGTTCTTTGTAAGGGTCCATGTTTTTGCCATGGAGGTACAACTGTCAGTAAGCCTGGCAGTACAAAATTACTACAGGGCTGCCATCATCAACTATTATCCTCTTTATTCAATATTAGTTGATACTTGATGTGATGACCAAATCATCTTTGTGTAGCTGTTTAACTCCTTGATAATCGCTATTGGTGAAAGTTTTAACTATGTCGTCTTGCCCCTATTTGATACTCTTCTATATCTTGTTCCACCAAAGATCATGTTGATCTTTCCCGATCGGTCGGGCCAATATTATTTTCTGAGCACGAGATTTCTACATTGTGATCCATGTATTGTCGAGGATTCCTCTTATGAATTTTCTTCTTAATTAAGTCCTTCAGATAATATCACTTATTTATGTCGTAATCCCTATCTTTATGATGCAGTCAACACTAGCTAATGTCCTTTTTATGCTCTAGAATCTTTGCCTTTTCGGGTTCTTTGTAGAATGAAAGGTGCCTTATCTCACTCAATATCTTTGTCTAGTAAATATTTAGAGGGCGTGTAAGGGGCTTTCATTGGCTTAGTTTCTTTGGGACCGAAGTGGTGGTCGACTTGTCATCTCTTTAGTCTAACTTGCTATCCTTTTATATCGGCTTCTCATCTTTCCATGAGGACTCGTCACTCTTCTAAAATGTTTTTTCATCCTTCCATGTGAGGTTCTTTCATCGGTACTCCTTCCAAGATTAGGTTGTAGGCTAAAAGCCTTTTTGAGACGCCCTCCTCATTCTCCTCAAGGGTGTCATCCACCTCCACTTGGGAATCTGCTTAGAACAAGGTACCATTGAGATCCATTGGCTTGTGACCAACTAAGGACGTGACAAGATCCCAAGACATTTTTTATTGAACATGACCTAAAAAATCCCATGGCATATGAGTCATCGAGGCACAACCCCCCATTTAGCCATTGTGTTTTTAAACGTTTGGACATAATGGTTGAGACTTTCGTTTGGCCATTGGTAAATGTTAGATAGAGAGTTCATCTTTTTAGGGCCTACCTGCCTCTTGCTAAATCTTTTGTTAAATAATGACTTCAGTTAGTCAAAGCTCCCAATCAATCTCTTTCTTATTCCCTAGCCATTTGTTAGTTGAACCCCAAAGGGTGATCTCGAATAAGGTGCAAATTGTGCCTTCCAGGTGACAATAGTGCCTCATATTTGGTGATGTGGTTGTATAAGTCAACATTGTCATTGTAAGTTCTCAAGTTGTCAAGAATCTTAATACGGTTATTATCATCTTTTCTTTTAATATGGGTCGTGAATGGCAACTACCCTTTTCGACCTCTATTTGGGACCTTAAAGCCCACTTGCCCCTCTCTCTAAGCCATCAAGTAGTAAAAAAGTCATTTTTCTCTGAATTGGTTCTCAGACGTGTAAGAGATGGAGTTTTCTTCGATCTTTCCTCCTGTGACGCCCCCAAATTTCCACCTCCAAATTCTCGTGGAAATCCGGTCGTCAGATAACAACTCAAAATATTGAGTAGCCAATATTAGGCAACTCACCCTGTTATAT
>JAUMHB010088875.1:0-11333 GCA_032359685.1 Pittosporum tobira
CCCTTTTTCCTCCCTTAGTGTATTTTAGTGGAGTCAGGGAGTATATAAAAAGAAAAAATTCTCATATTTTCCAGACACCATGATAGGACCCTAGCATTGGACCCCACTCCCATACTGTATTTCAGTGGAGCAGAAGTATCATAGCGAGTGTTGAGGTGGCTTTGGGATACCTTGAGAAAAATTATGAAATATAAAGTGTTTCCTGTCCATGCCTCTTCAGGTGATCCCTATCGTGTCCCTCACTCTTGTAGTGCATTTTTCCATGTAACTAGTAGTAGTGTGTTGAAGGTTTCGCCAGTGTGACTTCAGGAAGTTTTGAAAAATGTGTTCAAATATTTTCTCAAGTATTTTCTTGTCAAAGTATTCCTTTGCTTGCGGCTCTTTGGTTATGGTAGGTCTGTGCCACGTCCCCATCTGTGTTAGTGATTTTGTAATGAACTTTTTTGAGAAGGGGTATTGGATGTGGGGCGTTCACCCATTTATTGTACTACAGTAATTGGATTTTTGCGGAGCTATGTATAGCCGAAGGCTTTATGAGCTAAGGCTTGTCATCTCGTAGGCTGTGCAAGCTGAAAAGTTTGCTTAGCCAAAGGTTGTATAAACTGAAACTTGTGTAGCCGAAGGCTGTGTAAACTGAGAAGCTTGTCTAGCCTTTCTGAAGTGTCCTCGACATTGGTATATCCTCCCTGTGTCCCCATTCCCTTAGTGCATTTCTAATGGACTGTATGAATGGAGGTTTAATCACGGGGTGCCAACCATCTTCGTCGCTGGTTAGGCATAATGTTTTTGAAACATGGAGACCGTGCTGGACTCTATGGTTCAGATGGTCTTGGGAGTCTTCGGGTTACTTGTACCTTGGAAAATTGTTGGAAAAATTCTAATGTATTTTTCTGGTATAAGTCACCTGCAAAGCCTCTTAGGCTGTATGTTTTCAAGACAAGAAGACCTTGTTGAACCGTAAGGTTCGGGGACCAGTGGGGTTACTTGAACCTCAGAAAATTGTTAGAAAAATTCTATGTATTCTTCTGGTGTAAGTCACCTGCGTAGCCACTTAGGATGTATGATTTGTGAGATGCGGAAACCCTCGTGCACATGGGGGGAGAGCGGTGGGTTGTCCTTCTAGACATTGGAAAAATTATCTGGAGTTTTCCAAGTATTTTACTGATGTAAATGAATGCTAGCGATACTGTATCGAATGGCTTGTGTCATATTATACTATATGTATCTCATATTGTAAGATACTGACAAACTATTCATAGCCCCCACAAATTTCATGGGAAGAGAAAATTCTAGGTGCACCATGATGCATAACTTCCAGGTGCACCATGATGTACTAAGAAAAGTTATTGCTTGTCCTCTAGCAACGTTGAGGAATCAAATGCAAATATGAAGACTTGAGCTTACAACCTTGCAGAACTAAAACTTTATAGCTATATCGTAGGCCATCACTTTCTCCAAAGGGATTAGCTGTTTTCTTCCCTACATTGCAAATCCAAAAATTTTTAAACCTACTCTTAGCTTCAAATCTCAATACGAGGCTCTTATTGAGAGAGTTAGGGTGTTTCTCTTAGTGTTTCAAACAATAATTAAGAGTTCCTTGATTATAAAGGGACTCTGTAGCTTAAGTTCACAAGTGCCCACTTGATAAGACAACCTAAGATGAATAGAAAGTATGAGTTCTCTAAAAATCATAAAGAAGAGATGTGATTATTATTCTTTTCCTATGGACCATAAGTGTGTGTTCTCCTGGACATGCTGGTCTGTCCACCTCAAATGACTAATCTGGATTGGCCTTGACAGGTACATTTCTACTGGTTGTCATGACTCATGACCCTAATGTTTTGTATGCTTGTTGGAAGTTATGTCGCACTCTCGTCCTTTCTTTAACCTGTCTTTTCATATCAACAAGTTATTAATAAGTGATATTAGACATTTTCTGTTGATCTTATCAACTCGGTACAAGATGATGCAGATTATTCTGTCCCAAGAGAAAAGCATTCAGAAACTTAATAAGCTTGTACGGTGTCTTCAAGAACAGTTGGTACAGTGCAGGGTTATTAACGGGGCTGTAGTTGAAACTGAGAACCCTTTTACTGAACTTACTGAACTTGAGCAGCAGCAAATCCTTGAGGCTTAAGCCTGGAGACCATGTTTGGCGCGGACATATTAGACTTGACTTGTATTCAACAACAAGCTTTGCTCGCTGCGTCTCTTGTCACTGTTTCGAGAAGGGTAATGTATGTCCATTTAATTCTTCATGCTATCCATTTGGTTCATTGTTCTTTCTTACGCAACTCTTGACGTGTATCTCAAATGGTGTACATATGGTAGTGTTGACATTCCAAAACGTTGTCCAATACCAATCTGATGGCAAATATTACGTAAAGCAAAATCACGTGTATGAATACTTTTTAGTTTGGGTTTAATTAGTATATCTACTAGATATTATTTGGTTGATTATATCTAGGATCTAGCTGTGTTATTGTTGTGTTATTGTTGAGAGTCTTTTTAAAATCGCTAGGTGGACTTAGTGGCAGAGTGGACGCTCAAGCATACTTTTTTATTTATTATTTTTCTATTTGTATTATATAAGCATACATTTAATGTAAAAATTCTAAACTCGACATGAAAAATAACGAAGAAAACATTTATAGGACACAACAACTACGTTTCAAGTATTGTAGGGTCGTAACTCATAGCATCATTCTTACAGTGGCACTAGATAATCTGATGAAAATTCATGGGCTCTTGTACGCCTGTAAGGGATTGGAGGATCAATAATTTTGCTTTGCGATATAAACATCTAGTTTTATGGTCATTACAACTCGTAATTTACGCTTCATATGCATGCTTTGATGATGGTTTTCTGCTTTCTGGTGAACTGTTGATTTGAATTTCCTTCGGTTACTAATATTGTGTTTGATAATGGAATGAAATTTTACATTGAAATTGAGTGGTGGTTGGAATGAAATAGTTATATAGTCTTATAATTTAAGTTGAAAATGAGAGAAGTAATGGAATTGATGAAACTCACCTATTTCAAGAGGAATAAACATTCACTTTTTATTTTCTTATCCTCTTCATTTTCAACAAAAAAATTTAAGACTAACAGCATATTTTTTTTCCAACCATCACTCAATTTCAATATAAATTTCATTCCATTCATTTTAATTAAGAAATTGGAATTAAACGTAACATAATAGTATAGGCGTTAAACGAGCCACAACCTCATTTGAAGTTCGAGTTCATCTCGTTTAAAACTTGACTTGAGCTTGATAAAATACTCTTTCAACTTAACGAGCCAAGTTTGATATCGGTTAGTTTAAAATTCGGGTTCGTTAAGAACTTGATAATATTAAATATTTTAATTATTAAGTATAAAAAATTTGACTTATTAAAAATTCGATAAAAAACTCGTTTAATTAAATAAACTCAAGTTTTTTTCAAGATTAAACTCAACAAATTCAATTTAACTTGTTTAACACGTTGAGTACTAGTACAAGTTTAATTTAGCCAATGAAATGTCACAACTGTTCTTCATAAACAGTTTTGGGAACTGAGAAAAGGTTCCCTACCCGACTTCTCACAAGTTGTTATGATTTAAATGTTGGCTTAGTGGGCCTTCTCGCCTGGGATATGGTTCGATTACAGGTTTTTGTGCTGCCTACTGCATCCAGGAGTGAATGTCATTTTTAGAATGTTGTAAACCTGGTGGACTGAACTGTAATGTTATTATTCTTGCATTTAGATCATTTTCTTCTGAACGATTCTTTGAATTTCAAGAACCCTGTTCCTCTAATATCTTATTTTTCGTGGTTAACTATGTTGACTTTCAAATTCATGGTTGACATTTAGTCTACTAGCTGTAGCACAGTTTCAGTTTTCCATCCTTGAACTGTGGGTTCCTCGAAAACATGCCAAGTAACAGACATCAGATTTTAAAAAACATGCCAAGTAACAGACATTGCATAGGTACTTATCGAAGAAAAAATAAAAATAAAAATAAAAATAAAAATGGCCTGTTTTGGTCCAGACTTTGCATGTCCCATCAAATAGGGCTGCACCGTAAAGTAAAGTGGCCCAGACTCGACATTCGAGTGAGTGAGAATGTCCGAATCCCTCACAAAAACATATTGTAATTATAATAAAATCTGAAAATATTTTATTTTATTTTAAATAGTATGGAAGATGTACACTTGCTGTAAATATGAGTGTTTTAAGAATTATACTTTTTACTATTAGTTTGATGGAGTACAATGTTTAAAACGTTTATACTCACCTAATTATGTGAGCAAGTGTGCACACTCCTTTTATTTTATTTTATTTTATTTTGTATTTGTTGAAATATTATCTGAATATCAATAGCTATTATTTTCGTAACCATAATCACATCCGGTAACAATCGAACCTTCTTCGTATTAATTGAATCATTAATTTCATGTCTAACTTTTCATACTCTTATGTACTTGCAATAATTTAAGAGAACCACCATCAATCACCGTTCACTTTAAACAAAAACAACTAACCACTATTCCATCAATGCATTTTCATGCTTAGACGAGTAATTAAATGAGGAGGAAAATGTCAATTTCTTGCCATGTTGGCAAGATTTTTTTTTATTAAATGTGGTGGTTTAATGTTCTATGGCATATAAATAAACCCTACTTATTAGATGGCCGGTCTAAAATAAATGAATAAACCTCACTTATTAGACGGCCGGCCTAAAATAAATGGCTGTGATTTGTCACAATTGGCATATAAATTTAGCCCAACCGCTGAAAGTAAGGTTTTAATTCTTACTTGAATCATTGAACTCTGACATATCAATGGCATACGATCGACGACTATTCATTGGGTTGACACACCAGGCTGTGAATTATCTTTTAGCATTTGGGTTTTCTCTCAATTTAAGCCCGTTTCAAGATATAGCAATCTGGCCTACAATTGATAGAACGGGTATTTTCTGAGTCGGATTTGAGTAATACTCCACTCATCTCGCACCCAAACTCAATAGAACGAGTATTTTATATAGTATGACTCGGGTTTTGGTAATACTCCACTTATCTCGCACCCACTCCCCTCTCCGACTATTTGGATATGTTTGTAATTATTTTTTAAATCGTGTATTCATATATTTATTATTATACTCTTAAAATCATATATTTTTGAATATTTTCTATACTTATATTGGGGAAAGGATAAACTTAGTAAGTTGACTGGTGAATAAATTATTATATTTTTAAAGAATCATTTATTATTCAATTATTAAGCAAAAAAGAAGCGTTACGCACCTACGCCTCTTTAGTTTCCCAACTCCGCTACAATATTTTTTTTGATATAGTTATAACTAATTGTCACATAGGTTTATGAAATATCATGTATGCACTTGTACCAAAAAATCAAATAAATTAACATTATTGATATTTTAGGCATCAAATTAAAATCGTCAAAATTAAAACTCCTGATCTCTCATATGGATGTCAACCCTGACTGTCTCTTATGTGTTTGCATCGACTCTCTTTGTTTTTCAATTTATTGCATCACCATCACTTCCTGGAGTTCAAATTTGTTGTATCATTTGCTATCTCATTTGTAATCCTAAATTCAATTTAACGGTTTTATTGCATTTAAGTTTATTAATTGTAAAAAGTAAATTTAAATTTCATATGTAATATAACCGTTGGATTGAGACAACAAATCTGAACTCCATTACATCTCCAACTCTTCTATTTCTCCAAACCTTAATTTTACGTTAGGTTCTCATTTATTGCGAAAAAAAAAATAGAATGAAATTTTACATATAAATTGAGCGGTCGTTGAAATGAAATAATTAGTTAATACTATAGTTTAATTAAAAATGAGGATGAGAACGGAACAAAGGAATTCCACATCCTCCAATACGAATAAACGTTCATTTCTTATTCTCACATTATCTTCATTTTCAACTAAAATTTTTGAACTAATAACGCGTTTCATTTCAAATACCACTCAATTTCAATATAAAATCTCATTCAATTTATTTTTTAAAAAAAATTGAGAATCAAACGTAATATAATAGGTTGAATTTGGTCTCTACAATTTTGTGGGTTTGAGTTTTGTCAATCCTAGATTCATCGACTCAGATTTTTATATTTTGAGTCTGAAACTTCCAATCTAGGCAGAAGGTTTTTGAAAATTTATATCATATCTATATTCTTACTTATTCTTTTGGTAAGTATATTTTATTTTGTTATTGTTATGGTAATAATGAGTTAATATTATATGGGATTTGTTTAAATTTTTGGGCTGATTTAATGTAGTGTTACCGGTAACATCTAAAGCTATATCTTATTCGCAATATTGTGCCAAATTGATTTCATATTAATTGATTGAAATTACAATCACTATTATTTGTTGTTTGAGATTATGATTTCTGAATTATTTTTTGGTGAAAATGAGGCCCCTTGACTCTTTGATTAAGTTGAATGGTGGGCCTTTGACTTACGATTTAATTGATTAATTTATTTTTTCAAACATTTCTTTCTTCTTTCCTTTACATATTCAGGCCCTCAGGTGATAAACATTCATTTAGCATCATTCATAGAAATTGATTGTATTTATTGATTTTTTTCACATTCTTCCCCTATAAAAGATGCAAGGGATTGCAGTTTGACTCAAACAAAGAATATTGACCTTTCCCTTTATGAAGTCATATTATGTTGGCAAAATGAATACAATAACATGTACCCAAAAAAAAAAAAAAAAAAAAAAAAAAAAAAAAAGAGAGACTACAAGGGCAGATTGGCACCTTGGTTTTCATTTTTTTTGTTTTCATTTTTTATTTTATTTTTGGAAGACCTTGGCACACTGTTGCCACTCTGTTTTGTTCAACTACATAAATGCAGGCATGGACAACATATCGAAGAAATTAAGGTGATTTACGGTTCTTAACTTGCTCCACCTGCATTATTTGGAAAATAAAGTCATTTTATTTTTATTCTATATGAAAAATTATTAATTTAAGGTGAAAGAATTTAGGAAATCAAAACAATGCGAATGAGGGTCAATACCTTTTAAAATAATATAATATCACGTACAACCTAATTAATTCTAGGTACCCCAAAAATTTTAGGCCGGTCAAATATAATACTAATTACTTTTTTTTTTCTTAGGATTAGTTTTTTTTATTAATATTTTAGTTCAAATAATAAAAAATAATTTTACCTAAAAATAGATATTGTCAATGTAATTTAGTAAATATTTTAAAATAAATAATATAAATAATAATTCATATTTTATAGGGATTTATAATCTAATAATATATAAAATAACAATTCATATTTTGCATGGATTTATAATCTAATAATGTAGGACAGAAAGATAGACAAAGTCGTCTTCTTCGTTCTTTCTGAGTTAAGACATGGAGTCATGAGTCATGTGACAGAATCTTGTGTCACGTGATTAGGCAAAAGAACATAGTTCATTCTTATATGTTTGTTGATTTTTAGGTTGTTTTCATCGTTTAACTTCTCATGTTACTCTAACTATTAAATCCTCTTTCTGTGCTAATTTAAACATTTTTTTTTTTTTTATAGTATTCGGTACGAGTTTTAAGTAAACATAATTATGTATTGTACATTTTATATGTATTAAATTTATTGAAAAGTAACATTTATATACTAATTATATAAAAATATTTTTAAAACACAATATGTAAATATGTTTTTAGAGCGTCTTAAATTATGTATCGTAAAATCTCAAAAAATTAGAACGTTTAATAAGGGATGAAAGAAGTATAAATTTGATTTGCTCTCTTATTTATATAATTCCCAATAAAGGTATAAATATGTTGGAGGAGTATATATATTTTGTGAGGTCCTTTGAGTACTAAAATAGACTAGAGGAGGTGGTGAATAGTCTTCTTAAATAGGTACATATTGTATCCCCAAAATTATACCGAAAATACAATTTGCACTCTAAATTAATTTTTTGAAAAAAATTACCCCAAACTTCATTTTTATCAATTAAATGCACCCTGGGCCCCAAATTTCGTCTGTTTCAATTAATAGACGTTAATATATGACTGGACTGAAGGGTAATAGATACTTTTCACATATTATTCCCCCCATCTTGGTTTCCAGTTACTAAATCTCGCCAAATTCACTTGCCTTCATCAGTATAAGAGCAAAGCTGATAAATCAAGGACCAACATGTGAGAGAAAAATGAGGAGATTACATACCTTAGATCGGAAATGTAGGTGTGGATCTCCTGCTGCGATGAAGTGTGCCTGGAAAACCAAAAATTCTGGTCTACGATTTCTTAGTTGCCCACAATGGATGGTAAGTACTTTAATGTCATACTTAGTTTCTTTGCTTCCTTCTTCATTATAAAATCTGAATCTTTGCAGGGTGATGGGTCAACGAAAGGATGTGGTTCTTTGAGTGGATTGATGAAAGGTTATGCGATCATGCAAGAGTTGTCATACCTGGTTTGGTAAGAAACTTGGAGTATCATGATGAACAGTTGCTGCAAGAGAGAGCACACTATCAGATATTGAAAGTTGAGCCTACAAAATTGGAAAAATAATTGAAATAAACAAGGATATTTGCTATCTTTTTTTTGTTAGTTTTAGTGTACAAAATAAGCATGAAGATGTAGAATGCTGTAATAATGGGGTTTTTTTCTGAAATGAATATGTGGTAGTTGTACTCTTTAGCTTACCTTCCTGAATTCCATAAATATGAAGGGTAAACCAGCCAAAATATAAAATTGTAAAAAATAACCTCCATGTATGAACCAACAAAATAACAGCTGCTCAAACGTAACCAAATTCTAAACTTCATATAAACTTCAGAAATGTACATTAACCAGCCAAAAACACAACTTTTACAAAAAAGGCTTAAGCTAAAACTAGAGTTTTCAGTAACCATAATCAATCACAAAATGCTTAAGCTAATCTAACAAAAATGCCACAAAATATACTTCAATCAACTCTGGCATGTACCACTACCACTTGCACCACCAGTTTTTGCTCTTTTGGCCTTAGCAGTTTTTTCCATCTAGTTATAGAAGCAACTCTCAAAAAAAAAAAAAAAGATTTATGCTTATTTATATTCATCCAAGAATATTTCATCAAGCATGTACTTACAATTATGATACTTATAAACAATTATAATACTTAAAAGCAGATTAATAATTTTAAAAAGAGCTAAATCGAAACACATAGACAATATATTAAGTAACATAATTAAATATTCATAAAATTTATGATTAAATGCGATATTGAAAGTATAATTACAAATATAATGACATAAAAAATCAGGAGTCATACTTGTGTACTCCAAATTAAAACTAGAGAAAAACTATTTTATATTAAAAAGTAGGAAAGTTGTGAAGTTGAGGAAGAAGAGACAGTGGGAATAACTGTTAATCAAGTTTCCCATAATTTTAGGAGTTTAATTTGAGTCATGGAAGGAGAGGGATATTCATATAAAACATAAAAGTTTTTGAAATAGAGATAATTGTTAATATTAAAATTTTAACCGAAGTAATAGGGTGAGAGAGTTTTCCAAATAGAGATTTTTACTGAAATAAGAGATGTCACGTGGATAGGTCATACTCTATCCATCTTGAAAAATAAATCACAAGTACTTAGGTCAGACAAATTAAGAAATATGAGATGAAACAAATCTAGACCACTTATAAATTGAATAAACTTATATCAAAAAACTACGAGCCATAAAATTATATTAATATACGTATTATAATATTTTTTTAAAAACAAAAATAAATTTATTATTTTATTTTCATGACAGATGGAGTACAAGTATACAACCTAAGCCTTTGCCAGTATTTGAAGTTTCGAACTGTTGTACTGTTGTTGATGTTGATGTTGATGTTGATTCGGTGAGAATATCTTCAATTGGTTTAAATTGCCCAAGAAAGTAATTAAAGTTATATTTACGGACCAAAAACAAAAAAAGAAAAAAAAAAAAAGAGAAGAGAAGAGAAGAGAATAAATAAATAAATAAATATATATGTGTGTGTGTGTGTGTGTGTGTATATGTATATGTACATATATATTAAGGGAAATGGAAATATATTTATCTGTGAATTATCATCCTTCAAATTGCTAACTTTAGAAGGGACAAAACGGCTAGCAATTTCAAATTATACTTCAATTCTAGGCTTCTCGTACGTACTTCATATATAAACATGCATACATTATGTGCTAGTTTGGTAGCAGCGTTGAGAGATTATGACACTCAAACGCAATAAAATATAATGTTTGGTAGATTGTGATAGATTAAATTTAAATTAAAAAAAATTGAGTTTGCAGTTTAAATACAACTTCAACAAAAACTTGAAGTTGAATTTAAGCTACAAACTTCGGTTTGAAAAACTGTACCAAACGAGCCCATATGTGTGCAAAATATAAAAAGATAATAGAAATCAAAGTGTTTTAATTATAGCAAAATACTATTGTTTATTTATAAACTGAAGATGTAAATATTTAAATCGTAAAAGATAATAATAGTTTAATTTTCATAAAATTTTTTTTAACCAAATTAAATTACATGATAAAGATGATTAAAAACTTCATCAAATATCGAGTACATAAACATACTCCTGCTTTATATAATACATAGATATAAATGAGAGGAAATGCCTACTACTACATCTGTTGTTCTGAGTTATAACATTGGAGATCATTATTAACATTTTAATCAAGTTATAGAATTTATAATTTTTAATTAATATGATTTCATTCAAATACTAAAATTATTAAATATAATAATTAATATATTTATTTTAGCTAATTTACAATATTATACTCAGTTATTTGCACTAAAATTAAATAATTTTGTATAAATTTGAAATTTTAGAATTAATTAATTAATTAAATTTTTTATTAAACATCTCTAATTTAAAAATGGATTGAATATCCATATATTTCTATCCTAATTCCGAACAAATTTTATGTCCACGCTCCCACTAGCTTCGGTCATGGATTCTTACACGCAAATGACTACACTACACTACAACTGTTCTTACAACATATTCATCTAACATGTTAGTCATTCCTCTGACTTATAAAAATCTATTTAGTCAGGTTTGAATCTTATAAATTTGTTAAGTATTTTGTAAGATTCCCAGAAGTTTAAGCAACTTAAATGTGAAATTAAAAAGGTTGACTTTTTTTATATAATTTTTAATACCTTAATAACTCGAGAAAAAGTCTAGTAATCAATAAGTATATTGTAATGTATTTGCAGTATTTAATAATAATAATAATAATAATAATAATAATAATAATAATAATAATAATAATAATAATAATAATAATAATAAT
>JAUMHB010088897.1:0-11330 GCA_032359685.1 Pittosporum tobira
TTTTTTATAAAACTTAGTAATTTTAAAAAAGAGTATTAAAAACAAATAGAGTAATTTTTTATAATACTTAGTAATTTATGCAGACTTTTCATAAGACTTTTAGTACTAGCCTGGGCTCAAGCCAGGCTTGGACCCAGGCCGGTCTTTAACTAGGACTGGTCCTAAGACTGGCCTGGACCAGACCGGTCTTTCTCCTAATATGACGGTTTTTGGTCTTTTGAAAGCCCGACCAAGTTCTAATCGATCCGGGCTTTGACCAGTCTTTGACTAGGTCAGTCCTGATCCAGACATAAGTCCTCATGCTTTTTGTGCATCTCTAGTCTTTGACATATATTTTTCATTTAAGAGATTATGCATTTTATTTGTTTAATTGATTAAATGGAGTTTCACCTCTTCGACGTAAATGATTTTATGGTTTAATTATAAAACACTAAAATTTGCATATTTAGTAGAATAAATGATATAATAAAATTTAAATAAAATATTCTATTGTAAATTATAATTTTATATTAATTGTCAAATATATTAACAATTTAGTCATATTAATAAACATATAACTCGCATTAATTCACACCAAACCCGTATTAATTGTCTTTGGTTCCTAAGACAATTTTAGATGGAATATGGCTTAAGTGCGCACCATGCTCTCTCGTACCAACCAAGAAACGCAACCCCCGTCCGAAACCTCCGGCAAGCATAAATTGAAGCAAACCTAAATAACCAGGTTCCTTATTTAGTGACTGAATCTGAAAGATATGGTCTGGAAATGCTGGGTCGGGTAGAAATTCGTGAAGCAGAGCTTCAGTTGGTGTTGTATCAATCCGTAGCAATCTTGCACTTTTTTTTTGCTTCATGGGTATATACTTTTTTGCTTCATGGGTATGTCCTTGTTTTCAAGAACTTATTCATGTACTTTGATTTCCAAGCTCTTATATCAACTGGGTACACTCCAAAGGCAGTTATTTTTGAGAAAGAATTGCTTATCCAGAATGCAATCTAGTATTTCTTCAGCAGTGTTAATTGATGATCATGTGTTCGATGAAATGCCACTCTTAGAAAGCAGAGTCAAAAATGAAATAGTTGGTCCAAGAAAACGTTTGGTTAGGCCAATAGGGTCACACAAGCTGTTTCGGATAGTTGGTACAGTAGTTAAGACACTGAACTGGAGTACTGCAAGAGATGTGAGTGTCGTAAGGGCTGTGAACAAGTATGGGTTTTCTAGATCAATTAATCACTTTAAAGTTATTGTACATTTATATGCAATGGCAGAAATGAGAACAGAAGTGTATGTGTTTCTTAGAGATATAGTTTGCTACTACCAAGACTCGAATCTTGATATGTTTGATTTGTTCAGCCATTTACTGGATACTCCTAGTAATGTTGCAAGCTCAGTTGTTGTATTCGATGTGCTTATTAAGGTTTTCGCGTCAAATTCACTTCTTGAAAATGCATTTGATATATTTGTGAAGACTAAGGAAATTGGGGTTACTCCGAGTATTTTCTCTTGCAATTTCTTGCTTAAGTGTTTCACAGAGGCGAACAGAGTGGAATATGTTTCAAGTTTATTTAAGGAAATGAGGAAATTTGGACCTGCGCCTTGTGCATACACCTATACCATTATGATGAACTTTTACTGTAAAGGGCAACTAATAAATATTGGAAAAGCAGTTGACATACTCGAGGAAATGGAGAAAAGTGGGCCGAGACCAACTGTTGTGACATACAGCACTTTTATCTCTGGACTCTGTAGAGCTGGACATGTTGATCTTGCATTAAACTTCATAAGGGAAAAGGTGCGTGAAAAGCAGCCTCTAAATACTTACTGTTACAATGCTGTTATTCATGGGCTTTGCCAAAAAGGTGAAGCAGATAAAGCTAAGGAGGTTCTAGAAGATATGCAGAGATATGGCATTACCCCAGATGTGTACAGCTATAGCATATTAATTGATGGGTTTTGCAGGATTAGAAATCTTGATAAAGGTCTTTGCTTGATTGAGGAAATGGAATCCAAAAATATAAAACCATCTATTATTACCTATAGTCCTCTCTTAAAAGGGCTTTGCAATAGTGGGCTAACAGATAAATCACTTTATTTATGCCAGGAGCTTGAGAAATTTGGATTTGAATTGGATCGGCATGTTTATGATATCTTAATTCGTGGATCTTGCATGCAGGCCCATTTTGATTCTGCCATTAAACTTATCCACGATATGATTGGCAATAATTTGAGTCCGGATGCTTTAAACTATAGGAATCTCATTGAGGGTTATTGCAAGATGGGCGAATTTGGTAAAGCCACAGATTTCTTTTTCAATTTTATGTGGAAAAGTGGTATTTTGCCAGATATGGTCACTTGCAATTTTATTGTTCGGGGGTTATGTGACAAAGGGCGTGTTTGGGAAGCTTTAAAGTTAATGGATGCGATGTATTTTCGAGGAATTGCCCCTAATGAGTTTACTTATAATGCAGTTATAGAAAGGCTGTGCAAAGATGGCAACGCAAGAAGTGCATTGGAGCTTGTAAGTATAATGCTTAAGAGGAATGTGTTCCCAGGTGTCGTAAGCTACACCATCCTTTTAGATGGTTTTAAATATTTTGATGAAGAGGGTAATTACCAGAAGGTCATCATGTTATATAAAAAAATCGTAAAAGCTGGGGTTACTCTTGATGAAGTTACATATAAAACACTCATCCACACATTCTCTGGCAGGGGTATAATGGATGAAGCCTGTAATTTGTTGGATAAAATGATTAGTCAAGGGTTGGATCCAGATAGATTTTCTTATACGTCAATTATATCCGGGTTTTGCAAAACCGGAGCCATGACGGAGGCTTTGGATTTTTTCAAAGAAATGTTGAAAAGAGGCCATTTGCCCTCTGTTGTTACTTACACAAGTCTAATTGATGGGTATTTTAGGAAGAAGCACATGGCTAAAGTCAAAGCATTGTTAGGTGAAATGACAAGAATGAACATCACTCCTGATGTAGTCACTTATAATGTTCTTATTGGTGGTTGTCTTAGACTGGGGTATCAGGATAAAGCCCGTGAGATATTTGATGAAATGACTAGGACATGTTTGGATCCAGATAACTTCCCATACACATTAAGTATATCTTTGTTCTGCAAAACTGGAGACATGAGGATGGCTTCAGGTCTTTTCAAAGAAATGTTACGAAGAGGCCAGTTACCCTCTGTTGTTACTTACACATGTCTAATTGATGGGTATTTTAGAAATAATCGCATGGATATTGCTGAGGAATTGTTTGATGAAATGAGAAAAAAGAACATGGCTCCTAATCTAGTCACTTATGTTGTTCTTATTGCTGGCTACTGTAGACTGCGAGATTTTGATGGAGTCTCTAAGATGTTAGATGACATGGCAAAGATGGGTGTTGGCCCAAATGATTTCATCAAGAAATTGGTTGCAAATATCATAAGGTGCTAGTCAGACCTGTTTCCTCTGTATTGTGCCATAATTTTCCATAACTAGATACTTTTTATTGCTTACTTTCTCATGATCTAATCACATTCTAATGTCATTAACTTTAAGCAGGTAGATATTGATTATAGTCTGTCTTGAAATCCATACACTCGGAAGCTTAAACAAAGTTTGAAGAGGCTTCCTTAATGCACCTGTAAATAAAGTTGTAGGCTGCGAGACTAAATATGGATGGCATCGATTACAAGTTGATAGGTATGCTCAGAAGCAACTTTTTTTTTTCTTTTGTTGTTTGCGGGTAGCTAATTGCTATTATAGAATGGTTAGATCTATATAGCAGTGCATGTGCTGACTACTAGTTTAATGTCCAGGGAGGAATTGGTACTAAAAGTATTCAGCCTGATGAGCTTCGTGTAAAATTGCAAGATCCAAAAGCGGTTCAATTAATTGATGTTCGAGAACCAGAAAGTGTACGCTCACTTTTCATTTTGTTGCTTCTGAGTTCTGACTAATTTAAAGAAACCTTTATATGTATTTTTTTATCTTTAAATTTTAATGTGAAAAGGATGTGCTTTCAAGTTATCATGTTTGTAAAGACATACCAAGGAGGATCTGATTTTAATTTAGTCTCAGCTGATCATTGATAAAGTGGTAGGCAACTGAAATTATCCATAGATGCCTGCACCATCTCATTTTTTTAACCTTTTTTTTTTTAATTTTTAAATATTTTTTTAATTTTTAAAATCACAGTGAACCGGAGGAAGTACTTCAAATCTTGGCATTGTTGCCTCTCAAACTTCATTCTGGGTTCTAAAATCACGTATGGTTTGGACTTTGGATTTTCCTGTGTGGGATACGTTGGTGTCAACATATACTGAAGTTAGCGTTTAAGTCATTGCTGCTCTGCTCTTCCATATTGTCAGTTCAAAAGTACAATCTGGTAGTTTGGGCTGGGCAATAACATGTGCAAAGGCCACTATGAAAAGTCCGTAGCTTACCCTTTTTCTGTAATTTTGAAATTTGATGACTGCATCTACATCTATTGACATGGTCAATCTCTCTCTCTCTCTCTCTCTCATTTTAGGTGAGCTTGAAGAAACTTCACATTATTGGTCATCTAGAAAGGTACTTGCACATGTATACCTATTTATGTCTCTATACTTTTGAAATAAAACCCTGGATTTATAATTGATGATTGAGATTCAGTCTCAGAAAGATCAATTTTTTGTTGAGTGCGAAGCTTTGGAGTTATTTATGAAATAATAATGCGTATTTCACTTTCTGCAAAAACATGTTGGAGTTATTTATGAAATAATAATGTGTATTTCACTTTCTGCAAAAACATGTTGCTTGCTAGTGTCTAACCTTATCTCTTACTGATTTTACTTGTTCGCAAATTTCATAATGACTCATGAAGCTCAATATTCTGTAGTTAAGATTCTTCAGTTCCTTCTGCTGTTCAATAAATGGATACCTGTACTATCCTCCACACTCTATACCGTTTCTACCTTCACATATCTTAGGAGAAGCTCAAATTTACAGTATGTATATGACTTTTAAAGTTTCGTCATTCGTGCAATCAATTACTTTCATTTTCACCATGTCCATGGTCGTGGTTATGGTATCAACAACTGGTTCCATTGTACCCCCTGTATCCCAATTTAAACGTTATAATTTCTGTTTTGTTTGTCCCTAAATAAATGTCCTATTTCCTTTTCTTATATCAATTTAGATACTATTTTACAGTCTTACCCTTAATTATTTTGTCCACTTTGCATTGAAAATATCTAACCAACTAAAAAGTTAATGAACTGCCCTCTACATAAGAAATAAAAGTTGAGAATATTAATGTCTACATATGAAATTAAAGTTGAGAATATTAATGTGAGAGAGAGAGGGAGAGAGAGAGAGAGAGAGAGTTAGAGAAGGTGGAGAGAGGAGAGGAGAGGAGAGGGAAGAGGATGTGGAGAATGTATTTATAAAGATTGAGAAGATAATTATTACTGTATAATTAATGACTATCAAGAAAGCATAAAAAGGCAATTAGGAACAAAAAAATATTTCTTATACAGCATGTAAAATAGTATTAAGACGTTTAATTTTGGGTGGAGGGAGTGTAACACTAGATATACATTTAAACTAAGTCGTTAGTAGATTGTATAACTGACGTGCTATTTGATCCCAATATGTAGGCCCTAACAGATACAAACTTGTTAAACTTGACAAAAGGATGTAATCTAGCCTTTATTAATTTTATTTCTCTTTTCCCATTCTATTACAGGACAAATACTTTCAGATGCCTACAATTAGAGACTCAGAGCCCTTGTATATTATCCATTTCCCAAGGTGCCTTTTGATTCAGACTCTTATCACTTCCTTGTTGGTATGTTTTTGCTCCTGACACACTTGTGCTTCTGCTGCTCCTTCATTTTGAATGATATTTTATTGTTTTTTAGTTGTGGAACACCTTAAGGGTATGTTTGGAACATGAAAAATGCCAAGGAAAAGAAAAGAAAAAGAAATCAAAAATTAACTGAAAAAACAAAAAACAAAAAACTACCTTGGTGAACATAACATTCTAATTGTCCATAGCTTTAAAATTATAATATCAACAACAAAGTTCAAATGTCTAATGGATGATGGTCAAGGGACTTCCAATAATTTTTAAAATTTTATTTCTTTTTTCCTTCGTTTTCCCTCAAGTTCTCGAAGTTGCAAACGGACCCTAGGAGTCCTTGCTGATGACATGAACTGCAATTCTGGAATCCTAGGACCTGGGACTTACGCTTTGGTTAAATCTGAAGGAATTGGAGGGACAAACAGAAGATAGGTTCTTAACTAGAGGAATCAAGGATTGCACGACATCTGTCATTAGAGGGCGGTATTCAGCTTCTGTTTGCACGCACATGGCTGCAATAGCTGCTATCTGTAGATATGGACATGCGATCATTAAAGGTACATAATTTCCCTCTTTTATAATCTAATAATAATATTAAAAAAAAAATTAAAGAAAAGAAAACTGACCTGAATTAGATCCTTTCGGGAATACTGGCCTTGTAGAGCTGGATCAACCATTTCTGCTACTTTTTCTCTACTAGTTAACCTTGGAAGGGCCTTGCAGTATAGAGCAAACAATAGTTTTAGGGATTTGACAATTTGGAAAATTGTGCAAGAACGGATAGCATTATTCTGGTGCGTAGTAGTTGCCATATGGGGTTTAAGCATTTGTATACTTTTCTTTCTTTCTTTCTTTCTTTCTTTTTTATTTTTTTTATTTTTTATTTTTATAAATTTAAAATTTTTAAATTAGTTATGATTCTATTGTTGCAGTGCAAAACAAAGAGTCTGGTGCAAAGTCATTTTCCTAAATATATTTACTCAATGAGTGCTAACTGCTGAGAAATATCATATTTAGGAAATTCTCAATCGAATGCCTTCTATAATGCGAAACAATTTTGATAGATAATATGATTGATGTGATACTGACCCACGAAACAAGAACATGTTCTCCAGGAGGCCGTTTTGTATCAACTGGAACACGGCCTGTCAAGAGCTCTAGCAGAACCACACCATAGCTGTATACATCAGATTTTGTCGTCAATTTACCAGTTGAAACATACCTGCATTTTTAAAATTTCATTTTATTACGGCCGTTGAATTCTGAGAAACTTTGTATGTGTTATAGTACTAAGGAGCTGTTTGGATATCCCTAGAGTAATAGCTCTTTATATTTTTGAGGTTTAGCATTTTGACCCAAATTATTTCTTGCAATTTAGGATGTAACTAGTTTGTCACATTGACCCCCCATACTGCAATATTTTAGCTATTAAAAACCTTCCGGAATAAGTTTATTGTAGGTATTGCTGCTCTAAGATATTCCATTTTATTTATGATCATCATGTCACATGGCATTAGATATGTGCCTCATTCTGACCAAAATTGCTATTTTTGGTGGCCAGAACGTTTAACTTGTGGAAATATTGCAATGTGAGGGTCCAATGTGTCATTTTCTTTTTTATTGGGCTTCACATTCTAAATTGCAACAAACTATAGTGTTAAAAATTCTTTAAAATCTATTTTTGAGGAGACAAAAGTGTGAAAGCATTATGCTCTTTGGGGAAAGACTCTGCTTTCCCCAAACAGCCTTTAAGGGGTAGAGAAAATGACGATCTTCATGATTGGGATGTTTTATCCTGCTGCAAATTTTGCATGATTGTGTGAAGATACATATTTATTGTGTAAAGAGATGCATAACGGATAGTGAAAAAAAATTTACTAACTCTGGTGCCAAATATCCAGTGGTCCCCAATACGCGTGTTGAAATCTGACCATTGATCTTGTCTGAGCCTATCTTGGCCAATCCAAAATCCGACACCTTGGCTCTGAAATTTTGATCCAAGAGAATGTTACTGCATTTAAAATCACGGTGGATTACCGACGGTGTTGTGTGTTCATGGAGGAACTCGAGAGCCCTGGCACAGTCGAATGCTATTCTTAATCGGGTCCCCCAATTCAATGGCTGAGATTGATTTTGAGAAATGTGGAGGTGCTTTTGCAGAGTACCATTGGGCATAAATTCAAATATAAGGAGTCTGTGGTGTTGATCTGCACAGTATCCAAGAAGTTCCATCAAGAATGAAGAGCGCAAGCGGCTTAGTAAATCCACCTGTGAAAAATAATTTAAAAAAAAAAAAACAAAAACAAAACAAAACAAAATAAAACAAAACAGAAAGGAAGGAATTTAAAATTGTTTCTTATTGTCATTTTGTTGGTAGCCATGTGCATTGAACAGGATTTAATGCAAAAAAATGATAATGCAGAGCAGATATAGAGGTGCATTCGAGAGACACAATGTAAGGTTGATTAGTACATACATTCCTGAATCCTGAGTCATAAATTCTGTGTGTATCCCAACACACACACACTTGGGTAGATCTAAGTCAACTCCCGGCGGAATTCTGATCGTGCTTCAGGACATGGTAGAGATTATATAAATTTGCATCTGCATGATGCAGTTTTTAATTTACCTTCCTATATATATATGTACATTATAGTATGTTTTTATATATGCTATAGTGCTATTGCAGCCTACACCCACAATTAGTTGAGAAATTAGAGAGATATAAACTGAAAATGTCTCTCTATATAAAGATAGAACATTACAAGTTTATGTATCCTTCTATCCAGAAACAAAGGGACTGAGAATACTGAATGCATGGTCAATTTAAAGGGAGAACAAATCGAAGTAAAAGCATATGAATGAATTTGCTAACCTCCAACCGGAAAGCTCTCTCCCCTTGTTTGCCTTCCCTGTGCAACATCTTAATTGCTGCCATAGTCCCATCACTTAGTACCCCTTTATAAACAACTCCAAATCCTCCATTACCAATTATATTATTTTCGCTAAATTTCTCTGTAGCAATTTCCATATCCTTATATGTGAATACTTGTACTCCTTTGAATTTTGCTGGTGGTACTTTTCTTGAATTTGCTCCGTACAGACACCCTCCTTTCACGTCTGCTACATTGCCGCAGGCAAATATTATTAAAAAAAAAAAAAAAAAAAAAAAGCCACTATATATATACCAGTATATATTTCTGAATTACCTGGGCTGGAGAAGGCCATGCTTTTGTGTGCAATGAACATGCAATTGCCATGCTCGGTGCTGCTATTAATACTGCCATCGTTTTTTGCAGGTTTCATTCGTCGGAGCATTACTATAATTAGCAAAATCGCAAGCAGTAAGACGGTAATTATGGCCGGAATGACAATTAAAAGAACGGAAGTGGAAGGGAGAATATCATGGTGGTGGTTTTGGGTGTGGTGGTAGTGCTTCGCCACAGTGGTGTTAGCTTCCATGGACACAAAAAGCAACGAACCCAGAGAACAAGAAGAAAAATGGTAGAGAGAGGGAGTATTTTTATTTTTTCTTTTTGTTTTATTTCATTTTTTGGGTAAGGAGTGAGATGCAAATATGAGTACCAAAGGTTGTGTTTGCCTTGTTAGATCATATTTGCCTGTATAGCCACATGATTAATAATAGTAATAATAAAGGGTCATCTGTACTTTATGTCTCTTGTTGTGTATTTTTGTAAAGGAATGGTCTTTGTCTTTCTTTGGTGGAAATTTGGAAGGCTCTGAATTTTGATTCATATCTACTCAACATCCAGAATGCTTCATTTTTGACCAATCTACTGCTGTCTGTATAAATTCCATCTTATGAAGCTTCCATTTTGTTGGTTGTAGATAAAATTTCTTTGTAAATTATGGGGTTTGAGGTAATGATTCTTTCTAGCTTGACTGTCAGAAGGTAAGTAATGAATTTGTTGTTACCTGGTTCTGATCCTATGTGAAACTTACATAAAAATAAAAGAGAATATTATAAGTGTTTTAGAATTCGTTAAGCAGATTTATTTTGTACATAGTGGATTTAATGTATAGGACAAGTTTTTTATTGTTAATCGTTATCATACAAGGTTCTCAACGATTATTCGAAAGTTAAGATTTTGTCCAAGAGTACTTGATTGAGTACTTGAACATCCAGATGAAGTTTTTGAACACTAGGTGTTATATTATATTGTTGAACTAATTAGTTCTGTATTTTTGCATTGGAGGATGTGATTTTTGCATCACATCTGTGCATCGCACATCTAACTAGTTCAACAATCCTGCACGAGAGAGTGTAACTATTGCATCTCATATTGTTATGTTAAAATTTAAAGTGCAACATGTGATACGTAAGATAAACAATACACAAAACTAGTATACTGGTCAAAGGGGAATTTGGGTTAAATGTTTTGGAAGTCGATTGGCTGCCTTGGATCAGGTAAAGTATGGTAATAGAGTAGAGTAATGATATAAACACTAATATATACACTAACAAAATATGCACAAATTGACATGTCAAATTGTAATTAGTAAATGCATGTCTATATATAGGGTGGGTCTGTTATTACAATCAATTATAATTTAACAAATTAATTTGTGCACATTTTATTAATGTATCTGTTAGTGCACATAGCATTATTGAATAGAATCATGTCCAAAAAAGACAGACTTGACTTACAGTGTGGACCTGGTAATTTGGAAAAACAGGATAGGAGTTTTTGGTGCAAGTTTCCAGCTAATATTCCCTTGCTAGGTTGTGGCCCTTCGCTCTCGAGTCTTGAGGCTCAGTCACCAATCCGTGACTCTCAATGATTTTTCCTCCTACAAAACCATTCGGTTCGTATTTTCCACAAAAGCGAATTGATCCTGATTATTTTTACATAAAATGTATAATTTTTATTCGTAAATTTATTATATTATAACTTCATTTTTAATTTTCTTAACACGTAACAAATCTCAGTTGTAGTATCAGTCCCACCATCAGATTCACTAAGATATATGTTTAATATTTAAATCTATCCCAAGATAAAAAAATAAATAAATTATATATTGATAAACAATTGAGACAACTTCTTTTATTATTGTTTTCCTTGGTTCACTTCATTAGTTATTTCATAGTTTTTAGTGATGTCAGGATGACACTTATTATTTAAAAGAAAAATACAATTTTTTATAAATAAGATAATTAACTCGCTCATTAATTAATAATATTTTTCTAAAACTAAATATATTTGGTTTTAAAACAAAAAGAGCATATTCAAACAGCAGTTCCTTAGTCCTATAACGCATATCAAGTTTCTCAAAATCGAACGGCCATAATTAAATGAAATTTTAAAATGTAGGCATACTTCGACAGGCAAGCCGACGACAAAATCAGATGTATACAGCTATGGTGTGGTTCTTCTAGAGCTCTTAACAGGCCGTGTACCAGTTGATACGAAACGGCCTCCAGGCGAATATGTTCTTGTTTCATGGGTGATATTATCTGTCTTCGAGTCTTC
>JAUMHB010088908.1:0-11330 GCA_032359685.1 Pittosporum tobira
ATTTGTAAGACATGGATTTAATAATAAATTGGCAACCCAAGTCGGAGTGTGGATGCCCAGATTTGGGGGTGTCACATGAGACTTGCGAAATTTTTCTTATTTGAATTTGGAACTTTTATTTTTATTTTTGTCATTCGTTTGTGGATATGTACATCATTTTGGTAAACCAGGGAGAGTTGTAAACATACGGTAGGCGTGCGGTTTGGAAGACCTTCAACGAGGTTACGTTTAAGTTTAAAATTCAACTTTAAACAAGTGGTATTAAGTATATTATATATAATGCAGCAGTCTTTCAAAAAAGTACCCTTCTATTCTAAAATTAAATAGTTTCGAGTAGTAAAATTTTAAAATTCAAATTATGATATAAATTATGTTATAAAATTTTATAAATATATTATATTAAAAAAATAGACATTTCTAGTTTTGACACCGATAAGTATATCATGCAGCAGCCCACTAAAAGAAAGTATCATATCATGCAGCAGCAGTTGGATAATGGGTTGAGAATTTATTAAAAATAAATTACTAACATTACACAATTTACATTGATCAGAGTAAAAATAGTATACAACTATTCGTAGCACGTAGTGTTATGATATTATGTGCAAACAAAATAACGAGGGACGAATTTGAAATAAAAGACCATACAATTACAAATTGAAAACACCAAGTAGCCTCTACTGATCACATGTCTCAGCTTAATCTCAATGAAAGAGGAGGGATACTTTGTTCTTTTCTGAAGAAGTTACCAGGATCAACCTTGGTTTTTATCCGAACCAACCTGTCAAAATTGTTCTTATAGTAACTCTTGCCCCATTTACTCGCTTGCGCATAACTCATACTTCCTTCTGGATTGTTCACTCCCAGATCAAGATCATCGTAGTTCAGATATGCGGTTCGTGGATTCTTCGACACATAAGGAGTCATATCAGCATACAAGCTTCTAATCCAGCCCAACTTTTCCGTTGTGTTTCCAACCCAGAGAATCCTGGTGTACACCATGAACAAAGTTCCAGCTCTGTGTGGGAATGGAGTTGCATTCTCCGAAATCTCACTCATTTTACCCCCGTAGGGCGTGAAAATTACGGTCGTGTCCCCAGGTTGAACTTCCAAAAGTCTCTTCCATATTTTTTTCAGCCCTTGTACAGGAATTGGTTCCCTAACGAAATCTGATTTTCCTTTGATTGGAATATCGGCCAAGAAAGTTCGATCCAACAAATCTTCGGGAGTTGGATTACTTGAAAAACGGTCAAAAGAGGAGAAAAGCATCACCGATGTGATCCAATTCATTTCCAAACAGTCTTCTTTCCTCAACCCCAACTCCGGGAAGCTTTCTTCCATTAATGGAAGAAGTGCATCTATTCCTCCACCAAGGAACAATGCCGAAAATCCTACCTGAACTGTTTTTTTATCTGCACGAACGCTTGAATTACCAAGTATGGTAGTGATATGGATTCTTACGTCTAAATCTTGCGGAAGATTGGGAGCAATATATTGCCACTTATGAAGAATTTTTGTTGCATCTTGTTCTAGAGTTTTAAAAACATTGAAACCTGTCACTATTTCAGGCACAGAAACTAGTTGCAGCTCCCAAGAGAGAATAATTCCAAAACTAGCACAACCACCACCCCTAATGGCCCAAAATAGATCTTCGCCCATTGATCTTCTATTAAGAATTCTTCCATTCACATCCATTAAACGAGCATCAACGACATTATCAGCACCAAGACCATACTTCCGTCTAAGGCCGCCATATCCTCCGCCACACAGGAATCCAGTCACACCCACGGTTGACCAAATGCCGGCCGGAAAAGTAAGCGTAGAACTTTTACTGTTAATAGCATAGTATAGTTCACCTAGGGTGGCACCGGCTTGAATCGTTGCAATTCCAGTGTCGAGGTCAACTTCTATGGCTCGAAGATTGATCATATCGAGCAATACAAAGGGGACTTGATAAGTGCTAGTATAAGAAAGGCCTTCGAAATCGTGACCTCCGCCTCGAGTTCTGATCTGCATGTCATGTTTTTTGGCGCAGTAAAGGACTGTTTGGACTTGGGATTCGTCCACGGGAGTGACAATGACTTGGGGTTTAACGCGAGCAGATGTATTGAACCGTTGGTTTCGCATGGAGAATTCGAAGATGGGCGTGTAGGAAGAATTGAATGGGGTGTAAATGACTTTGGTTATGGAATGTGAGTCTCGAGCAAATCGGATGAGGCATTGGATGAAATTTTCACGAAAGATGTACTGGCGAATGTAGTTCTCGCGAATGAAACTCTCGCTTGTGGCAGCACGCGAAAAAGATGGCAAGAAAAGGAGGAAGAAAACTGAAAGGAGTGAAAGGGTGAGAAGATTCTTCATGTTGTGTAGCTTATTGGTTTCTGTATATTGGCTCGGAGAAGATTGGTGCCTAAGTGACTCCTTATATAGGGAGGAGGGAGAAAAATCAACCATGGTTTCGGTATTAATGAAGATTATTACCAAGTCTTAATTGTTCTGCCAACAACTATAAATAGAATAAAGCAACTGGATACTGAAGTCTCTGCTGCCACATATAAATATAGTAAGAAACATGTTAAAGTTGTGCATATCCAAGAATATTCCACCCAAACAATCGCTATAGCTATGTTATGGCCCCCTGTTCAACACAGTTTTTTTTTATTAGTTTATAGTTTATTTTTAAAAATAAATTATTTTTAAAGTGTTTGTTTTAATTGATTTTTAAAGAAATTATAAATTGAGTATAACAGTATTTTCAACTTATAAATTAATAAATAAACGGTGACAAACAAGGCCAGTAGAGAGTTGAAGCAACATCAAGGAACAATCCAATATTTACACGAGCCTAACCTCCACTTGTAATAACCATATTAATTAATAAATAACCACCTATATAGACTTCCAACGGTTCTTCAATCTTTTATTGCTTATTTTGTTGGGCGTAAACTCATGCATGCATTCCATTGAAGTCCAGTGCCTAACAAGAAGTCATGGTTTCCTAACCTAAAAACCAGTCGTGTAAAAGAATAGTCAAAATTTCTCACACAAGTAGGATGAATGAATATTTTTCTTTTTCTTTTTCTTTTTTTCCCTATCGATGTCCAATACCCATTTTTAGCCTCCGACTAATCCAAAATCGAGTAAGTTGTCGGATCCCAAATTAGGAGATTCTACTCTCCCAAGACCTTTCTTTATTCAAACTCGATACCTTACTTAAGGGATACCGAATTCCTTACCACCCGCCCAAAAGTGTTTGGTAATGATTCCACCATGGGAAGACCCTTATTTAAGCTACGGCTGCTGCTGTTTTATGGTTAAACCATGCGTCTCGATTTTGATAATGACTACACGGCTACACCTAAATCAATCACCAAACAGGCAGGCCGCCTTTTAATCATCTTCTATAATCTTAGAATTAAAATACATTTGTTTTACAATAAAGCCCAACTAAAAAGAAACTGGATATATAAATTATCCTGGTAAAAAAATCTAACGGACTTTTAACAGAATATTAACTTGTCACCTTCAAATGATATTTGTATGTTTTATTGGAATTGTGTTATGTTTGATTAAAGGCTCTTTTTCGGTAGTGGCAAACTCGGTGTTTCCCTTCTTTTTTCTTTTTTCTTTTTCCTTTTTTCATGTTGTTTCGAGTTGCTTTTCTCATTTAAACAGTCTCAGAATTCGCATCCATCCGCTTCATGTCATGGCAAAGCAATAATAAGCGAGAATAACCAAATCAAAGTGGAAGTTAATTCCAAACTCAAAGGTGCAAGCTAATTGGACATTATTGTTAATGAGATTATGAACCAACTGCGATTCTCTATCTATTTATATGATCATTCCAAGCTCAAAATAAAAGCATGTTATTATTAAGTTAGCTCACTATTCTAGTCCAAAAGCATGAAACCCTCTGCAAGAAAATATTATAAATTCAGGGTGGTTCTCAAACATAAACATTTGAAAGATTTGATCTGATCTTATCTGAACTACAATTTCATTAGACCCCAAGGACTCATTACACTATATCTCGCACCAAAGACACAATTAGAAAGTCACTTCAAACCTGTCTTTCCTGCACAGGCTACACAAAAGTAACTGTGGCCTTGGAAAATTCCGGGAGACCATGACCCAGCTTTAAACAAAGAATAGCACATTGCCTAACAAACCAGACGGCCATGGTAAGGTCACAAAGCTCTATAAGGAATATAAAGATTGAAAGAAAGAATGGGGGAATACAGTGACCAAGAAATAGAAATGCAAATATAACGGAAATGAGTCAAGATGCACAGTGAAACTCATCCAATCATGACAAAAGGATGAAAACCAGCATTTAAATTTTTTAATGGTACTAGTTAAGTTCTTCTTTTTTTAAGATCTAAAACAAATACAAATAGAATATTATGATGCTTGAAAAGCAGAAGTAGGCAGTAGACATTTGATCTTCCTCACCGGTTTCATCTAGAAGTGAAGCCAAAGGGTATTTTAGTCAACATCCATAGTCTTTTCCTTTTCAGCTTTTCTAATTGAGTCAGTTGACCACAGTTTGATGGTCCGATCATGTGAAACAGAGGCAACATATTGTCCATCTGCACCATCAAACCAAGACGAAATTATTGGTAAATCACAGAAAGAAAATGGAGAGGATTTGACCAATGACAGATGATACGGAGTATGTAAGAAGACACTTGGTTAACAGAAAACTTCTCTGCTGAAAAAATAGTTACTCAACAGAAATTGTATTGAAAAAATATATATTCAGATTTAAACAACCTAAAAATATACTTTTGCTACATCCAATGAAAACAACCTACATATAGTTTTGGGTTTAAGAGATTTACCTGCTGCTACATCTAGTGATGTTACCTTGGCTTCGTGACCGGACAATGTCTTGACAGGCTTAAAATCTCTGGACGACCATACCTGAAACATAAATTTTTAGGATTTGGTAAGAAACTATAAATGCACAAATTAATCGAGTCAAAAGAGATCCCATTTTCTCACAGACTAATCATTTGCGCGAGAAATACCTTGCACGTCATATCATAAGAAGCAGTGAACAAAGAGTATCCATCCTGAGGCTCAAATTTGACTTGAGAAATAAGATTTGCATGTGCCGGTATTGTGTACAAGGAATTCTTCTTCCTCAAATCCCAAACTCGACAAGTATTGTCTTCACCACCGGTCGCTAAATGATAGCCATTCGGAGAGAAGCTAATACCAAGAACCTGAAAAGCGACCAAAAAATATTATTCACCAGCTCACCAAGTTAGTTTGAGAAACAAAATATATCACAATGTTACAATAATTTCAAAAATTCAAAAAAAAAATGAAGGAGGAGAGAGAATGTCTCACTGGTTTAACATGACCTTCCAAGGCAAGAATACTTCTCCCAGACCGAAGGTCCCATACACGAGCAAGTGAATCAAGTCCACAAGATGCAGCAAGAGATCCATCACTGTGAAAAGATAGTCCGTATATGCTCCTACTGTGACCTTCTTGAAGAAGCAACTCCACACCAGTCTCTACATCCCATAATCTCCAGGTCTTATCAAAGCTAGTGGTACCCAGATACTTGCCTAACGGATGGAACGCAGTACGAGCAAGGCGGTCCAAATGTCCCTCAAAAGTCCTCAGGAGAACACCTTCACTGCTCCACAACTTTGCGGTGCAATCAGCAGAAGAAGTTGCCAATCGGTTATCTATAGGAGAAAATGCAACATCTGTGGCCCGCTCTGTATGCCCTTTCAAAGTGCAAATCTTCTTTGCTTGAGGAATGCTCCATATCTTAGCAACTCCACTCAAAGCACTAAAATACAAAAGAAAAAGAGAAACACAGATCAGGACTCAAAGGAGTCATACTAATAAAATAACCTCATAAAGCCATCAACCTGATTATAACCAACAAAGAAGTCTTTAAGATACTCAACACTGAGAAAACTACGAAGCAATGCATGATATATATCTATCACAAAACTTGTCCGGGTAAACCAAAAAATCTAAAACATACAAAATTGCAGTTAAAACACACTAGAGGGTTGCATTTTAAGGCACAAGTAGCCAAACCTAAACGTGGAATCCTAACCACAATATCAACCTAAGTTACCAATGAGCTCTGCCTCTTGTACGTGAGAGTGGTCATAGGGGTCAATCCTCAGTGGAGACACCACTGACTACTCCATATCCAATATGGCCTTATTCATTAGCCTCAGTGGAGACACTACTCTATATCCATGTAGGGCTTGAGGTTAGGTTCTACACACTTTACCCATTGTGATATTAATCAGATATTGGTAAAGATTAAAAAAAAAATGAGAGAGAGAATACCATGTAGCAAGCATCATCCCATCACGTGAAAAGGAACATCCCGAAAGTGGTCGATCATCCCCAATTTCACTGCAATCAAGGGCCAAACTCCCAGCTTGCTCCAAAGCCCAAGTGATCTCTGTGTCCAAATCTTCATCTGGGTCATCCCTTTTCCTCTTTGCATGCTGAAGGCGCATAGCAGCTCTCACAATAGAATACTTGGCTATCTCTACGCGAGCCTGTAAAAGAGCTTCAGAGCCTTCGGTATAGAAAGGATATTGAACCATATCTTCTTCGGACGCATCTGCCACTGACACAGAAGCTGCAGCTTCCTCTTCTTCATGAACCTTCATCAGCTTTTCCAACTGTCCTTCAGTATCCAGCTTTGCCATTAGCATCCGCAAACGGTCTCGTCTTTCCATCTCTCTTTCTCCAAAAAGAGTTATGGGCTCACCAAGCCTCCGGAGTCTAGCTCGTACAGCCATGTCATTGGTTGGCACAGCAAGAGCAGCAGCACGTCGTTTCATCAGAAATTCTTGCATCGCCTTTTCCTGCCGTTCTCTAACCCGTCTGCTCTCTTCTGATACCTCATATTCATTTGAGCCTGTAGTGGTCCGACGAGCTCCAGAGTCATTATCATCAGAATCAGAATCACTGCCCTTAATGTTACCATTTTGTGGCTGTGGTGGCCTAGGAATGGAGGGACGGACAGGAAGAGGTGCCAATGGCGGAGTAATCAAGGTAGGAACTGCAGGTATTGGGGCAATAGTGGGCAAAGTTGGAGTGGGAATAAATTGTGGAATTGCAGGTTGAATCGGTTGGGCTGGTATCGAACTAGTTGCAGAAGCCGCAGTCTCACGACCATCAGGAACTTCTGTATAAAGCTCCGCCTGTGAAGTTGCAATAGACTTTTCGTCTATGTCCATGACCACCTAATCAGGCAAAAGTATTAAGATAACAATTAACAAAGCTCATCCGGGAGACTACCAATAGACAAATAGAGAAATATAAAGATAGATACTGTGGAAAATGAGCAAACAACTAGAGAGTACAAAATTAGGATCTACCAGATTATCATTTGCAACTAAGAGCCAAGCATATACACAATCAATCTAGATTGAGGACAATCTATGAAACAGAAATAATAAATAAATAAATTCAAACAGTTAAATCAGTTGAACAACGGGGCGAGAGATGGGGGCTCTAATTTTTTTGAATCTCTCAAACAAGAGAGTACCTTCATCCAATTTCAAACCCGCCAAAGACAAACACAAGATATACATATTACAAATATTAGACATCCCAGCTGAAAAGTTCCCTACTTTGATTCAAGTGCATCTCATCAATAAGAAAATACAAAAAATTAGCAAACCCATAACAATCTTAGATTGATTATCACTTAAATCAAGCAGCCTTCTATCGAATTCCATGTATAGATATGTGAGGAGAGAGATTCATACCAGAATTTATGAGAGTGATTAGCAGAGACTTCAGGATAATCGCCTCACTTCGTTAAAATCGTTTAATCGTTAAACCTCGACTTCTCACTGGCCAATGCTACAGTATCTACTCGACCGATGAGTGCTGTCCCCTTAGTACTCTCGACTTATATGGGAATTGGGGATAGACAGGCCGAATTTAATTCTGGATCCGAACCCAATTAGTATAAAACAAAATAAAATCAGTAATGTCCTAGCCACCCTCTCCCTTCTATTAAACTTACGACACTTTTTTTTTCATTATAATTGTAATATTTTAAAAAATAATAATAATATAAATTATTTAAATTATTTTTATTTTATTAAATATGATATATTATTTTATTTATTACTTTAATATTATGGTATATTATTTTTATTATTATTTAAAATTATAATATAAATATTATATTCTACCACTTTAACTACTATTTTACTATCTAAAATATATTGTATAATATTATTAAGGATAATTCAAACAAATTATTCATAATCAAATGCATTTCTTAATATTTATAAAAAAAAATCAAATGATTATAATTTTTATAAAACGGAAAGAGTACTTTGTATCCATAACAAAGCAAAAACTAATTTAAAATATCAAATCACACTAATAAATTATTAAAATCGTAAAAAATGATGTATTATTGATTTTTGGTGTGATAATTAGGTTTTTGGTTCAAAACACTAAATCGCACCAATTATTATGAGATGTATTAATTTTTATTTCTAAGGAGTCTAATCCTATTTTTATTTTTTCAATTCTACTGCGTCTCTCCTCTCACATTTACAAATGCAGAGTCTTTTTGCTCGATCACTTCTCCTGTTATCATTTTCAGTATCTGCTTTTTCAATTTTCAATCTAACTCAATTAATCACCCGTGCATTATGAATTATGCATTACATTTTGTATGAATTTTTATAAATTTAATTTTAGGTATTTTTTAAATTAGTATTAAATAACGATTATACCAATCCAACACCAACATCACAAGTAAAAAAATCACATTCAATTGATTTGGTATGGTTTATATTTTTAAAAACCGAATTATAATGATTTTTAGTGTGATTGTAGTTCGAACTTGTACCAAACCGTGTCACGCTCTGTCCTACTTTGTATAGTAGTCTATGTCCTAAAAAATATATCAAAAAAATTCATATTTTTTCTAATATGTTATTTTTAACATAAAAAAATATATTAAAAAATATAAAATAAATTATGCCATATTATTTTTTTAATTTTTTTTGGAACATCAGAGATAACAAACAAAGAAAACTAATGATGGCGCAACCACACTACGCCTACAACATTTGCTGATAATAAGTTACATATACCCTGTGGGGGGGAGTTATTGTTAATCCTACTGATTTTGATCAAGCTAAAGAAGTTTGTTAGTTATTATTTATTAAGTTGTTTTTTTTTTAAATTAGAATAAAGTTGTAACTTCTACTATAAAAGGATATGATGTTCTTTGTTTCAGTAGAGAAAAGAATTAATACTTCTTTGTTCTTTCACTTGCCATTTATATCATGTTCTTTGTGAATTGTTTAACCAATATAGCAGAGGCATTTTCAGAGGGAAAACTAGATGAATGTTAACAATCCCTTTGATTTTCTTCCTGGAGTAACAGAGAGTATGTCTGGTTCAAATTAGGTAAAAGATTCATCATGAGTAGTTGGCCATTAATACTTGTAAAATGATCACTTAGTCCTATTAAAAAATCAGTCAATCTCAGCGTTTTGTTATAAGCCTCAATTTATTGCATAGCACCACAGGAACATACAACACAAGTGCATTTGGGAATGCTGATTAAACTGTTTACTTCATCTACCATGCATCTGAATTTGGTAAAATATGTAATGATGTTCATCGTTCCTTGTTCCATTTCAGCTAATTCCTTTCTTAAATGAAACAAACGGGGGAATATTATTTTGAGTATATTGTATAGTCAGGTCATCCCAAATGGCTTTTGCAGAGGGTAGGTATACAATACTGTTACGAATATCAATAGAAACAGAGTTTAGTAACCAAGAGATTACCATATTGTTGCACCTAATCCAATGTGGTAAAAGTGCAAAATCATCATTTGGTTGCGAAAGAGAACCGTCCACCATCCCCAATTTTAGTTTTGTAGACAAGGCGATCATCATTGATCTATGTCATTGATTGTAGTTGTGCTCTGTTAGAGTTTGAGTCAACAATAGCATACCCGGATGATCTGAAGTATTGAGAAAATAAGGGTGATTTGAATCAATTTGATTGGTCACTGGATTTTGAGTAACATGAGTTATTCCTTGACATGATGTCGCACTACTATGTGGTTGAACCATATTTCAGAACTTAAAGATAAAGGTAGGATTTTGAGTGGATTAGCAAGGTAGGTTGGAAAAACAAATTGTCGGACCGACTAGATTGGCGATGGAGGATGAGGAAGTGAGAGGAGCAGACATGTTTAGATTTGGCGAAAAGGAGGAGAGACCTTTCGGTTGGAGTGGTGGCGGAGAATCGAATTAGTTATTCTAATGGCGGCTGTATTTCAAAGAGGCCTATGGTGATGATAGATTTGCTGGAACGGATTAACAGAGGGGATATGAGAATTCAGATGACGACAAAAGATCTTAAAATTTGTGGTGTGAAAACAAGGATCTGTATGCACGCAAAGGAAAGAATCCCCCAAACCGAGATCTCAAAATAGGATCTTTTTCAAGAAATCAAGCAATTTATGGATAACTCAGTATTAGAAAATATGAGAGAAACAATATGAAAGGCTTAGAGTGAGCTCCAGTGATCAAATCTTTATGTAAAAGCGAACGAGAAAAGAGAGGTCAGGATGGGTTACACAGGAAACAATATAGGAACAATAAAAAAAAGGATCAAAAGCTCATCTACCAACACTCGATCAACCAGCCGACTTGTTGACCAAACACTTAGCCTCAGACAGAATCTCGTACTTATGTGCCAAGTTGGGAGTATACAATTTATTCCAGTTTCTCAATTTCGGGGGATGTTAATCCTACTGATGTTGATCAAGTCAAAGAAGTTTGTTAGTTATTCTTTATCAAGTTACTTTTCTTATCAAGTTATTGTTATTTTTAAAATTAAGATAAAGTTGTAAATTCTACTATAAAAGGAAAGTTGTTTTTCTTATCAAGTTGTTGTTATTTTTTAAATTAGAATAAAATTATAACTTCTACTATAATTTTTTTTTTGATATTCTCTGTTTCAATAGAGAAAAGAAATAATATTCTTTCACTTGCCATTTATATATCATGTTCTTTCCATTTCCATTTGTATCAGTTATAGTCATGGAAAGCACCTTCCTTTACCAGAAAGTCGGCGCAAGAATTTTCCTCACGAAAGGCGTGGGTTAAGTGGCAATCCCTTCGGCCCTCATTGCTAGAACTACCATCAGTGTTAACCTTTACCCAGTTAGTATCCGGGAACCGCCACCTAACTTCTGTTGGAACAATTTGTTGTAACCCCGCTTTAATTATAGCACAATAATTCTGATAAAATAATATCCACCTGAATCGAGTGATGCTCAC
>JAUMHB010088919.1:0-17061 GCA_032359685.1 Pittosporum tobira
ACAATCTCCATCAAACACTAGTAATGAAATATCTTCTTTTACTTATATTGTTACTTCTTTGATTGTTTGGCATGCTAAATTAGGAAATGTTAATTATCGTAGCATGAAAGATATATGTAATCAAAATTTAATTCCTAAACTTAATTTTTCTGATTTGTATGATAAATATTCTATTTGTGTTAAGTCTAAAATTGCTAAGAAACTATTTAAAAAGGTTGAAAAAAGTACATAATTATTGGACCTCATATATTCTGATTTATATGAATTTGATGGTATTCTAACTAGGGGTGGGAAAAGATATTTTATCACTTTTATTGATGATTTCTCAAAGTATACTCATGTTTATTTGTTAAGGACAAAAGATTAAGTTTTTGAGAAATTCAAAGTGTTCAAAAGTGAAGTTGAAAATCAATTAGATCGAAAGATTAAAATTCTTAGATCTGATAGAGGTGGAGAATATTTTTCATATGATGATTTTTGCGAAATGTTTGGCATAATTCATCAAACTTCAGCTGCTTATTGTTCTCCACAGAATGGTGTAGCAGAAAAAAAAAAGGACTTTATCTGAAATGGTGAATACTTTGTTAATTACTTCTACTATGCCTTATAATTTATGAGGTGAAGCATTAATGACTGATTGTTACATACTTAATTGTATACCTCATAAGAAGGTGAAGCATTAATGACTGATTGTTACATACTTAATTGTATACCTCATAAGAACCCCATAAGAAAACTAATATATCGCCCTATGAATATTATAAAAAGAGAAAATCTTCTCTTGAACACCTAAGGGCATGGGGGTGTAGAGCTTTAGTGAGGTTGGTTGATCCTAAGAAGTCGAAACTTGATTAGAAAGCTATTGAATGTGTCTTTCTTAGATATGCTTTACATAGTAAAGCATATAAGTTCTTAACAATGGAATCAACTAAAACCATTTGATAGAATATAATAATTGAATCTAAATATGCTAAATTTTATAAAAATTATTTTTCTAAGAAAAGGAAAAGACAAGACATTGAAAATGAGGATCATGAATTATTTTATCCATCTCAAGAAAATGAGGAGGATGAAGGACCTAGAAGAAGTGATTGTAAGAGAATTAAGAAGTCATATGGTCATGATTTCCACATGTATCATGGGTAATAAAACATGGATATTAGTTGATTTACCCCTAGAAGTAAACTCGTTGGATGTAAATGAATTTTCAAGAGAAAATTAAAACGGATGGATCCATTGACAAGTTTAAAGCTAGACTTGTGGTTAAAGGTTTCAAACAAAAGGAATGTATTGATTATTTTAATACTTATGCTCCTGTAGCAAGAATAAGTACAATTAGAATAATTGTTACATTGGCATCAATATTCAAATTAGTTATATACCAAATGAATGTTAAAACTGCTTGTCTAAATGGAGAATTAGAATAGGAAGAATTAGAAGAGGAAGTCTACATGGACCAACGAAAGGGTTTGTATTGAAAGGCCAAGAAAAGAAAGTGTGTAAACTTGTTAAATCTTTATATGGTCTAAAATAAGCACCTAAACAATGGCATGAAAAGTTTGATGAAAATGTTTTGTCACATGTTTTTAGAATAAATGATTCTGATAAATGTGTTTATTATAAATTTAATAAACTTGGTGGTGTTATAATTTGTTTATATGTTGATGACATGTTAATCTTTGGTACTAGCATGAATTTTGTTAATGAAACTACATCATTATTATATTTCTGTTTTGATATGAAAGATATGAGTGAGGCAAATGTAATTTTAAGAATCAAAATTGTTAGATCTTCAAATTATGTATCTTTATCACAGTCTCATTGCATTGAGAAATTGTTGAAGAAGTTTAATCATGAAGATTGTAGCTCAGTTTCAACCCCATATGATCTTTCTATTAAGTTAAAACTTAATAAAGGGAAAAGCATATCTCAACTAAAATATGCTAGTGTAATTGGCAGTCTAATGTATTCAATGCAATGTACTAGACCAGATATAGTTTTTGCAGTGAGTATGTTACGTAGATTTACTCATAACCCAAGAGAAATTCATTGGAATTCAATTTCTGGAGTACTAAAGTACTTGAAGGGAACAATGAATTATGCACTAAGCTATGAAGATTATCCAGCGATTCTAGAGGGTTTTACATATGCCAATTGGATTTCAGATTCAAATGATGAAAAGTGTACCAGTGGATGGATATTCACTTTAAGAGGTGGTGCAGTTTCTTACACATCAAAGAAACAAACCTTAATTATTGATTCAACAATGGAATCTGAATTTGTTGCTCTACATTTAGCAATAAAGGAAGTTGAATGACTTAGAAATTTATTCTTTGAGATTCCTATATGGCCTAAGCCAATGCCAACTATATTAATGCATTGTGATAATCAAGTGGCATTATCGCGGGTATATAAGAAATCTTATAATGGGAAGTCGAGACATATAAGCTTAAAACATAGATATGTCAAGGAACAACAAAGTAAAAGTATTGTGGCGCTTACTTTTATTATGTCAGAATATAATTTGGCAGATCACTTTACGAAATGCCTCGGCAAAGATGTTGTCTTTAAGACTTCCAAGGAGATGGGTTTAAAGCTTTTTAAATGAGAGGTAACATACAAAAAGGAACCCAGTTATAAATAGACTAAACATATATTCAATAATTCAATAGAAAAACTTTTGCAGTAATTAATAACCAAGTGATGCACTTAAGTTAATGAAGATATTGTTTTTATTCCATCTCAAGGTCTAAGTGCATGTTTGTATGGGAAGTAATGGATGATAGGATGATTCCTTTAATGAGTCTAGGTCACAAAAGAGGATGTAGGTCATACAAATACATCTAATAGACTCACCTATAAAAGAGATGGATTTGAAAGCTTATTTTTAAGTTCACTTATAAATTCCTAAGATGAAACACACGACATTTAATGTGTTGGGTATTATTGAAAACTATATGTAATATATCATATGTTTGCACAAAATATTGTCACTTTAGAATACATAATTCAAGGCGTAAGTCTATTATCGATTATGACAATTTGGATGGGTCAAACTACGTAAAGATTCAAGTCGAAAGACACATATTACTTATACATGGTATATCAATCATACAGAGATTAATGATCACATTGTGATCAGAAAACTTTGAAAAGATGATATGATCAGGAATTGACCACGGAACTTTGGAATGAAGTTAAGATCAAGAAAGGATTAAGGAACTTTGGAAAATGGGGGGAATTGTTGAAATTTTACAAAGTTTAGTATAAAATAATTATAATTTAAATGAAGTGATGTAATTGTTTTTTGAAAGACAATTCATGAAAACGTGTTTTTTCATTTTAAATTGAAAACATGAAATAATGTAACTTTTCATTTTATAAATTATGTGAATCAATGAGACTAATCACGGTAACTAGTCATCCACTATAAATAGTTCCCTCTCACTCCAATGAACACACATAATTTCTAAGTACTCTTTTCTCTTAAATTTTTTTTTCTGTATTTATAGTTTTGATTTGTTCTTAGTAATTTGCATACTTAAGACAAAAGAAGATTAAATTTCAATGTTTATTTTATCTTAAAAGGCAATTTTGCTTGTAATCGGATACAGTAAATTGGGACAAAATTCGTCTTAAAGAAATAGGGACTTAGACGTTTATTTTTTACAACAATTGTTCAAATTTCAACACATCTACTCTAAGACGTCTTACTCCGTCCATGTTAATTGCCAAGGCACCTTACTTACTACCGCAAAGAATCTTGCTTGGTTCTACCCAAAAAAAAAGAAAAGAATCTTACTTGAAAAAACACTAGACACACATTAATCCCTTATTTGCCATTTAGAGTAAGAATCTAGCTACTTATTAGTATATCCATTGAGAATTAAGAGATAATATTTTTATTTTTTTTGCTATATTCTAAAATTAAATTTTTATTTTTATTTATTATCAAAAAAAATTAATGATTTTTTTATTTATTATTTTATTATAAATATATATATAATTTATATTATACTATAGAAAACATTTATTTTAATAGAAAAATTATGTGAAAATTCCAATAAAACATCTAATTTAAAAATTGTCATTTTTTAAAAAAAATAATCTAAAAATTTTGGAACAAATGGATTATATATCTTTTCAGTCGATTTGAGTTGACCGAGGCCAAAAAAAAAAAAAAAAGAAGTGAAAGGAGTTTACTTGAGCAGCTAGGGAGCTCCTTTATGACTCGAAAGACGAATCTCGGATTCGGCTTGGATTTTGTTTTCCACTAATTATAATCAAGTTGTCATATCAAATCGAATCAAATTTATTATTGAAGTTAATGGGGTTGTAGTCTCGTGGGAGAAATTAGAAATTCTTAAATTTCTCAAATTTGAGATTTCAATAATGTTTGAAATTATATATTTTTATTTAATAAAATATGATTTTATTATAATTTATTAGAAAACTTATTTATTTATTATTATTATAAGATTAGTGGTTTATGTGTGAGTAGTGAAAATTTACTACCTATTATTAATTAAGAAGCTTTTTTGACATTATTATGAGAAAGTATATTAAAACTTGCAATTTACTATTATGGAAAAGTATATAGTCGATTACAACTTAGATTAGTACGTGAGAATTACAAGTAAAGCTGAAAACATCAATAAAATTTTAGTTCAATAGTTAATTCAAATTGAGACTTTGAAATATTTTATTTTTAAAAGATCACAAATTTGGATATCTCGTGTAATTATAAGTTAATTATCGCTATCATCCACTAAATAATTAAAATCTGAAAATAAGTTAAAGAAATCATAATTATTCTAATTTTAATCCGAGTTTGTATCGAGTATGTGTTGACGGAGTATATATCATTAATTAGAATGACAAAATGGATCCTTGTGACTTTGCCAGTTCTACTTTTATATTGTCATGGTAATTTAATGATGTGATAAATTATAAAATTAAAATTATTAAGAAAATTATTTAAAATAATATTATATTATTAGTTGCAGTAGTAGTAATAGCCAGTTCTACATATATTGTCCATAATTATTAAAACTATAATGTACCGGTTAGACCGTGAATAGGGATATCAAATCGGTAGAGTATGATTATTTTATCGGATAAGTAATCATATCGTTTATAACCGAACATTCCGGATGGTATTTAGATAAATTGTAAAAATCGGCCGATAAATTTGAAAACTGGTTGATTTTGTATACTTAACAAAATCTTTGTTTAAACTTAGCATGACTAAGAATTTTGAACCTTTTAAGATCATATGGTGGTTATTTTGTATGATGTTTAAGTTTAAATTTTATTATGTTTATTTTATATGATGTTTAATACTTTATTTTGATTTTTTTTTTTTTGGTAAGTCTTTATATTATAGTTAAAATATGTTATTTTACAATGTTATTATTAATTTTAACAAATAAAATATATTTTTTATTTTTTAAAAATACAAATCCGGCTCAAACGGTTAAACCAATGAACCAGTGAACCAGTGTCTCAGTTGGTTCAATGTCCGATCCGGTTTTGATAACTATGATATTGTCATGGTAATTTGATTGCCAATGATGTGACAAATTATATAATTAAAATTGTTGTGAATATTATTTAAAAAACATTTTATTATTAGTTGTAATAATTGTAATAACTTAGTTTCTAGGTAAATAGCTTTGTTATTTTTTAAATAATTTAAGTCTACATAAGACTTATTTGTAATAATTATTTTACAAGTCATACAATATAGTTTCGTATTTATATTGTTAGATATATGAAGCACTTTAATATTATATTATTGTTTATACTCTGTTATAACCCATGATAGAAATATATAAATAGATTTATTAATTGTTAGACTTTACTTATTAACTTTTATGCAACTATATACTATCATGCAAGTAACAAATAAAAAGTGATAATATAGAAAATGATACTCGTATTTAAATGATTCTATTTCCCTACCCATATATATTTGGATCATTTTATTAATTTTTTCGAATAGAGTGCACCTTTCCTCTCACAATTTTGTAAATTTTGTTAGTTACTTATGTCAATCAGTGAGGAAGTCCAAAAATATATTACTACGTAGTATATATATTTTCATTCACCCTGTGCTCCTGTGCGTAGTGCAAAATTGATACTATCATAACTACTACTTGTACGTATTAATTACCAAAATATTTGTATCGGAACTCAAATTTATGTCAATTTTGAATTTAAAAAAATATTTTAAATTAGTTTTTAAAAGATTCGAAATTTCTTTCAGAAAATTTGAAAACTCATTTAAAAAATTAGAGAAAAGTCAAGAAAGAACTACAATAAAAAAAAGGGGGGGGAGGCTATTCCAGGATCAGTGGTTGCTTACTATTCAAAGTACCCTCTCCTTATCAAAAGTAAATATTTTGTTGAAATATTTATATGCAAGGAAAATGATATGTATAGTCACTGCACTAGGAAAGCTGCAAATTGGTCTTAAATGCCCAACACGTGGAGGACAACTTCGACTTGTGTTTTAGGCCTGATGGCAAAAAAAACCCACGAATACGGTCAACATGTAATGGAATTCAGATATTCTCTTCCGATCTTTGCTTCATTTTTTGTTTTATTTTAATTTAATAATTATTTGTGTACTGTTCAAAAATTTTAATAAATATTAATAAATTAAACTATTTGTTTTTAGACGATAAAAAAATGTCTGAATTTATTTTTTTGTGGACAGATGAAATATACCATAAAATTGTGTTGCTGGATCATTCCTTCTAATGATTTTCAGTTTCTTCTAAAACGCCCTGTTTGTAAGAGCTTATTTGATTATCTTATAGTTTATTTTTTACAATAAATATTTCAAGAATGTTTATTTTAGCTTATTTGGCATGAAATACGAATTGAGTACGACAAAAATTTTAATTTATTTGAAAATTTTGGCCAATATATTTTTTTATATAATTTATAATTTATGTAAGCTAACTAATAAATTTTGAACTATTTTATAAATAACTTGCAATAAAGAGAGTCATATTCTCCTCCAGGGGCCTTACAATATTATTTTGCGCCAGAAAATTTATTCAAACCATGCTATTTCCAGAAGTGGAGCCAAACTCATTAAATTGGTGGGTCTATAAATAATTTTTTTGTATTCGAAATATAATAATTTTAATTTTATGGAATCTATATCAAAATTTTATGCATAAAAAATAAATTTTGAAAAGAATTTGAGGGTCTTTCAACCCTATCCATAGGGTATAAGTGTATAACCTAGAGCCGCCCTGGCTATTTCACAGGCTGTTTGAACAGAGCTCCAAAGTACTTTTGATAAAGAAGTATGAACGAAGCTTCCTCGTTCACAGACAACATTGATTAAGATGATATATATGCATGCATGTTGTGGAGTAGTGAGGTTTAAGCTGGCAATGCTGCAGAAACGTCATGAGACCCCATGTTCTTTCCCACCTACATTATGTAAACCAGCTAAACATCAAACTAAACTACTCTATATACATACACCGTATATATGTACACCTTTATTTGCTAGTTCAAACGAATTATAAGCTGATTTTTATAATAATAAAAAAAAAATAGTGTTCAACTTATAATTTATTTAAAATAAATCACAATAAACATACTATTTTATATCCTGGAATAATGCATGATCAACATTTTAAAATAAAACACATTGTTTTATTAAAAATGTATAATAAAATAGCATTGTTTTTATTAAAAATAATGATCTTGTGATGCATCATATCATATCGATCTACTTTTTCTCTTTTAAAATAATTTATTTTAAAAAATAGACTATAAACTAATCAACTTAACTATGAGAAGTATGCCCTAGTTCTTCCGTTTTTAGTTTGAGGGAGGCTTTGTATGTTAGTCCCGCGGAGATGGAAAGCAAGCTCCCTCCTTCGAATATATGATCTTGAAATCTAAGGGTACGTATTATATTATACTCAGTGTTTTAAAATTTATTAAGTAAACTTATTCGATAAAGGGAAAGTCTAACGTTTATAGCAAATACTCGAACGTTAATCACTATCATATTTATTCAATTTATTTGATAATAATTTAAAAATTAATCAATTCGTTAAATCTCTACTAAAAAAATACTCATCTCAATACTCGTATACTCAAAAAAAATAATTAGAAGAATGATTGTAACTCTTCAATCATAGCAAACGTAAGCCACTGACACAAACATATGCATCCGAGACAGGTTCCATCCCTTGAAGTTGCGAATTTATATGTATCACGTGAGGAAAATTTCACAAATAGATCTATGATTTAACGAGTTACGTTGGCTTTGGTCCCATGCACTTATGGGGGTATGGGACCATGTCTATTAATTACGTAGGCACGGTAGCGGTCTTCGATCAAATCAGTTAGTTAATATAATTTCCCATCAAATGTGTAAATTTTGCATTTGTGAGGTTGTTCTTTTCAAATCTTTAGATCGATAAGGCCATACGGGTATGTAATGTGACATCATAGCTAAGATTTTTAGCTAAATCATCGTTGTTAGGCCATAATACTCCTTTATTTTTGAGTCTATCACATTAGGGTTATGAAATTATAAAATTTAAAATATAATATAATTTTTTGAAAATTTTAAAATTTTGTACCTATTAATATTTTATATGTAATTTATAATATTGATTGAAACATCAATTTAAAATTTAAAAAAAAAAAATCACTTTATATTTATCTTTTAAAATTTTATAAATTTTATATTAAAACACACCAATAACATTATTTTTGGAACTAAAAGAATACATAAATAATTTTAAAATTAAAAATTGACTAATTGAAAAGTAACCAATACAGGCGAAAGAGTGAATGCACAATTGCACATGAGCATCCGTTCCAAAGCATTTTTCTTTGTCAAACCCCTACTTTTGTTTTAAAAAAAAAAAAAAAGAAAAAAAGAAAAATTTAGGTTGACTTAAAGCCAATTTGTCAGATCATGACTTCTAAAAATAATATTTTATAATTTATTGATATGTTGAAATACCCAAAAAAAAATCCACTTATATTATTTTAAAAGTAATATATAATATCTATAATTGTATTGATTTAAATTAAATTATTATATTAATTTTAAATTTGAAATTGACTTTAAAAAAAATTTCTTATAAGAGAGAGTTTTATGGCGATTTTACACACACACCAACAGGTACTCATGTGGGGCATATGATTGTCGGCTAAGGATGCAAGATTTAAAATTTTCAGTTGGGTTGAAGAGACGTTAGTATTTAAGTCCAATTATTTTCATTGAGACTTGATTATTATTATCACTATTAAATTCTTGGTTCTCTAGTCAATTTCTAAATCCTAAGGATTTTAAAAATACGATAAGTCGTTTGCGTAATTATGATGAATCTCCCACTTGATATATATTGTCTTTTTCCATTCAACTTCATTTTCTTTCTTTAAACTATTTGTCTTTATTCAAAGGGCCCGGGCGCCGAAAATCTTAAATTCAATCTAATCCATTTGATTGGATTTTTCACATTTCTCATCTCACAATGAAATAATAATTAATCACCTTAAAATGTAAATCACGGGCTACACGTGTGGGCTGTGGCTATAGGCTATAGTTAACGCCCATGGTACAGTTTCCAAGGCAGTAAATAGAACAAATACTTTGGGATTTATTCGGTTAAAAATTTAATTTGAATTCGATTTAAAATATTAATGAGTAGAATATGAACATATTTTTTAAGTTTAATTAATTACTTGGACCTTATCAAATCAATTTTTTTTTTATTGATATTCGATAATACTCGCTCGAAAATTTCAAACTACTCGGGCTTGATTTTTATTTGGTTTTGATTTGATAGTTAAATGAGACATATACAAACTTCATTTCAAACTCGTAAATTATATAAGTAGAATTTAAATACGTCAATACTCGGTTTAATTCGATTCGTTTACATCTCTAACGTTATCTATGTCGCCTTAGCCCAACTTAAGGTTATAAATAAAAATAAACGGTTCGGGTGATTCGGGATCGTTTGACTAAAATTTAATTCAAAATAATAACAAGTAAAATATGAGTATATTTTAAAGTTCAATTAATTATTCGGGCTTTATTAAATTACTTTTTTCTAGTGATATTCGATATAACTTGTTCGAAAATTTTCAAACTAATCAGGCTCAATTCGTATTTGTGCTCGATTTGATAGTTAAATAAATCATACATGAGCTTCATTTTAAATTTAATAAATTATACGAATAAAATCTAAATAAATCATACTTAACTGCACACGACTCGTTTTCACCCTGGCTCAACCGAACTACGCAATCCGAATAGGTGGCAAACAAACCTTAACTTCCACCTATCTAAGTTTTGGTTGAGCCAGGGTGAAACTTTTTAATTTCAACATTTGCATTTTTTACGTTTTTGTTCTGCCAAAAAAATGGACATAGAATAGACAAATTATGGAATAACACACTTAATTACACATTAACCTTTTTTATTTGCAAAAAATTAAGTTTGTACTAATCATAATCATAATTATTAGTTCAACCATAAGTGAATGCAACTCACACATTTCATATCATTATCTCTATTTACAAATATAAGGGTATTATTGATATTTGAATATTGATTTTAAATATTTTTTAATTTAAATTAACCATAATTCATTTGAGTTAAGGAAAAAAATTGCAATTAAAAGTGTTTTTTTTTTTTTCAAATAGTCTAAAATTTTCACAATTGTATTCACCATAATTAAGTAAATTCGTGTTCTTTCAAAATAAATAGTACTCTTAGGAATTGAAACGGATGGAGTATATCTTAATTTTTATGTAAAAATATGATACTGAAAAAAAATAATTATGCATGATTACTGAAGTTCTTAGTTCACCAATTATCTTAAGAGGTTGCGAAAGGTAAGTACAAACTCGCATAATTGTGTGAACATTAATATTTTAAATAATATATTTTTTAATATCAATTTATTTCGAGTACACGTGTTCACACAACTATGTGAATTTATGCACATGTCCTTTTTTTTCTTATCTTAATCTTAATTTATTTTTTTTATTAAAAAAAAACTTCGGTGTTAAAAGCATTTGCATCCAAGACACGCCAAATATGAAAAGATTGAGGTGGGCCTGTACAACAATGTTAAAAAAACATTTGCAAATGTAAGAAAAGTACTCGGTGAGCCCATTAGAAGTGTCTCAGTTGTCTTCCGTATGACCGATAAAGGACGCGTGGTTTTTAGGCAAGGCCATCGGAGATTTGATTGATGTACATTTGGGCCTTCGCTACCCAAAAGGTACACAATTGGATACATGTTACTTTTTCATTTTGATATAGAATATAAAAAATTAATTTTAATTTTTTTTTTACTTTTATTAATTTATGCGTAAAATACTTTTACTTTATTTAAAAAAATATTAATAATCTATATCAAACATGACTTAATTTAATTTTCATAATTAAAGAATACATTATTATTACAATCTTTTTTAAAATACTATTTTTATTCTATTAATATAAGAATTAATAAAAAGTTTTGTTATATATAGTAGAGTAGTAAAGTAGTTAGTGAGAGTAAATGAATTATATATTTTAAATATATTACTATTTTAATAAAAAAATAATTAATTAAATACTATTAAAAATAATATATAATAACAAAAGAGAGTACATAAATTAGAATTAATTAAAATAAAAATTAGAATAAATAAAATAGTATACAAATAATATTACTATATTATTTGGGCCTGTACTGCCGTGCGTACTGCTCAAGAAAGAAAGTACAATAAATAAAACGAAAATAAAGTAATTTATATTCTTAAATTACAACCAATCCGACATACACGTGAGTAAAAATGAACCTAGAGTTTAGGATCAATACATTGTGATATTATTGTGTCATTACGAGGAGGGTTGGCTATTTTGACACGTAGGATACAGCTAGTAATATTTCAGAAAAGTAATACTGTGTTTGTCAGTAATATCGTACCTTTAGTTTTGGATCTTAAAGTCCAAGGAACAACAAATAATATAACATATTCAATCATCCGCCTATTCTAAAATATAATAATAAAAATAAAATTTAAAATATAATATTATTTAAAAGTCAATTATTTTTATAAACATTTATTTTTTTACATTCTCTCTCTCAAAATAAAAATATTTCAATATTATTGGATGGACGGAACTAATTATTTTGACTTTAAAGTCAATTTGTAATTTAAACCCCAAAAAGAGGTGCTCGAGTATTAGAACTTAGACCACACATGTGCATATCTTACTGTCATGGACTTATTTGTTGATATTGTTATCAATACCAAAAATGGGTAGACCGGTGCACAAGACAGCTTACCAATTTGGGGTGTTTCCTTAATATGACTCATAAAACATATGTGATGTTCAGTCCTAACATTTTAATTTTTCTGCTAAATACTACTATAGGAAAGAATATGACCTCGAAGCTCGGGGTCCCTTGGCACAATGTTAGACAATCTTGGCTGGGCAAAATCATATATGTTGAAATGGTGCAACACTCTTCCTCGAAGCGGCTTAAAGTTAGCCAAGTGATGGGAAACGGCTGAGGCGTTAGTTAAGGCATGTAGGGCAAAATGTCTGCTTCGACAATGGGCTGACTAAAATTTGGGAGACATGCATTAACCACACATGCTAACAAACAAGTCATCGTGTGTGGGGCACGGTGCGGGCCAAGTGCAAGGCACTTGGGCGTGTCAAAGTGGATAGCAAGTTTGGACTTGGGCAAATAAGGCAACGAGTCAAAGTTGGTGCATGGCACGTGGGCTATGTGACAAGAAAAATTCGTGAGGTTAATAAGGGCATCAAACATAAACCAAGTAGGCCTGATTTTAGTGCAATCCAGCAACTCAAAAATAGCCCAACTTGACTTAAGACAAAGGTAGTTTGGCTAGGTGGTGCTTGGCAACAGTTTGGACAGTTATGGGGTTGAAAATGGGGCAATTTTGGCAATTATGCATAGAGTTTCTTGATTGCCTGCGGGAATTGACTTGAACATAACCTCATGGTGGTTGGGAGTGTTAACAACCAGCACTATTCCTGAATATAATTTAACCCCTTTGGCAAATTTAGGCTTGAGCAATTTTAGAGAAAAATTGTAACCCTTATGACAAGATTTCCTTTGTATTGTATAACAATAAAAAGTTGGACATTTATCCGTAATTTGTGTATTGTTCTTTGCTTATAATCATGTATATTATTATCTTTAAAACTTTGTAAAATCAAGTGCAAACAATATTCGTAGATTGTGTTTGGTTGGAAGGTGCTGACCTTGGTTGTGGTGAGCCTTAGTGCAATCACAGTGCGTTTGGGGTCGAAAATAATTTAGTGCTATCAAGGGACCTATTAAAATGCACACCTATAGTTAGAATCGGGATCTATGACGATCGGTTAGAGATGTAAGATGTTTGAAGTCGTACACTAATTTCACTATGTTTGTTAGATATGATATGGAAAACAAAAAAAAAAAGGAAAATGATTATAAAAAAAGTTTTTTTTTTTTTTTTTTGCAAATTTGTTGTTTGTGAGTTATGAGAGGAATAGATAAATAAAAATTGATAGAAAATTGAGCATTTTTCCTTGAAAGTTATCCGTTTAAAATTGAAAAGATTTAGATGATAAAGAAAAGAGAACAATGAAAGTTTTCTTAATTTCCGTAACACCTTCCATTTATAATATTACAATTTTTTACTACCTATGATGGCCATCATGAAGACATTTATCACAAAGGGTCATATTTGTAATTTGGTGTTTTTTCTATTATTTTCTTCGAAGTGATTAAATTTTTTGTTACAAATTCACAAAAACAACAAATAATGAGAATTTACAACTATTCTCTTTATTTATTTATTTATTTATTTATTTTCTGTTATAGTCTTTTTGTTTTTAGTAAATAAGTGTGTATTAAATCAAAAAAAAATATTTACCAAAGTTTTAGAGGGGCATAACCCTCTATATTACACAACATACTCCTTCGAACAAGAATTTCAAATCAGGCAGCCAGCTCAAAACAAAACAAGATTAACTCACAGGGATAACAATTATCAAAGAAGCCCTTAGCGCGCATCAGCCAACTAAAACAATTTGCAGCCTTTAAGCTAATAAGACGGTCATTCCATATAAATCAAGCCTCAAAAATGTGCTCTGCGACACTCCACTCCTTTCAACACGTACTCCTTCTCATATGAGCTCTTCCTCCAACATCATATCATTCTGGATCTTCCCAAGAATTTTATCAGCATGTAGAATTTCGCCTTCAAAAATTGACTTGTCCCTACCCCTACCCCTCCATAGATGATAAAACTGTGACCTGTATAACAAGCAGTTTTATCCACACATCAAAAGATTTGCCCTTTTTAAGTTTGCAGACCATCCAGGCTTCCAGGTCTTCCCATCTATTAGGAGCATCTCTGTTTAACTTAGTTGATCACTTTGGCAACATAAGAAAAATAAATGGCCCATATCTTCACCACCATTAATTATCACATAATGGGCATACATACATTGTTTTCAATAATCCGCCATGATGCAAGCTTCTCTCATATAGTGAATTTTCTTCTTATAACAAGCCAGAAGATGAAGAAAGCTTATTTTGGGATATGCCTTTAATTTAGACCACACCATCTTGTTCCAAGAGACATCCTCTCCTTTATTTCTCAAATTCTCAATTCCTAAGCAGATTTGATAGAAAAGTTTCCAGAACTCTCTAGATTCCGTTAACTTTCTCTGGGCAATTACCAAGATTTTGTATTGAAAGGGAGGGAGGCATAAACTATTTCTCTCATAATATTTGAATTAGCAGCAGGCCAGCCCGAAATATTATCTCTTATATCATCACTGACTTTTGCTCTGATGCTTACTCTTGCTCCATACCAATACCGCAATGCATATTAATTACTCGGCTGAATATTTCAACAATAAGCGAATGTTTCTCGGACATTGCAAAAATGATTCAGTAAATGTTGCTCAAGTAGTGAGTTTAATAATTATTTTAAATATATATATATATATATATATATATATATATATATATAATCAAGACAATGTAATTGTCAATTAGGTGATAAATTATAATTAGGTTTATTAATTACAATGCACAGACCACACCCAACAGACAGCAGGTGTAGGTGGGCCTGTACTAGCACGTTAATTAAGACTCAAAACACAAAAGAAGAAGTGAGGAAAAGTACTAATTCCGGTGATATTTATAAATAAATGGGCACAAATAGACCAAACGGTGAGCCCATCAAAAGTGTCTCAATTGTCTGCACTGTGGATCGCTAAAGTACAGGGCGGACTTTAAGATAATGACTTTGGGAGATTGATTGATATACAATTGGGCCTTATCGTACCCTGCTACTTTTCTTTTTTTTTGTCTACGATTCTACTTTTTCACCGGTTAGGACATTATGTGGGCCTTGAACTAGTCAAGAAACAAAATAAATCTGTACTCCATCTATAAAAAGGACTAACCCCTTATGGATGCGGGTCATTCAAGGTTATTTTATCCTTTTTTGGTTTGCTTTTTTTTTTTTTTTTTGTTTTTGTTCTTCACTAATAAATTATATTATCATATTACTTATTATTTTCTCACTCCTAAATTATAGATTTTTTGAGTTTTATTAAATTAAATTCTTAAGATATTAAAATCTAAATTGTTAAATTTTTAAAATAGTAATATTTTGTATGTACCTTACAATATCCATTTTGACATCTATCAAAAGAAAATAAATTCAATTTAAATTTACGTTTTAAGATTCACGAGTGTACAACATCAAAACAAAGACAATTAATTACATCATACTTCAACAGAATTATAAATAAAATTAAAATTTAGAAATAGGTGTTTAAAATTTTATGTTCAAGAAAAGAAAATTTTAGTTTAGACTTTTGCAAGTCAATATAAATTTAATTTATTATGCTAAGTTTAGAAGATAAAATTATTATAACTTATAGTATTTTTTAGGTAGTTTACAACATTCATGAATATATAAGCTAAATCTAATGAACGACAAAGTTTTTTTAAGTTTTATAAATTAAATTTACAAATTGAAACATATCACTGTTTTTCTTTTAAAGAGATGTATTATATTTTAATTTTATAAATTTCGTAAGACAAATTAAAATATGATGAGCTTTTCAGTCACGAATAATGATAAATGTGATTATTAAATATTGCACAAAATAGGGAGCATAAATTATTAACTTATTTATTTATATATCTTTCTAAAAAATATGTTTTAAAATTTGAGTTGAAATAATTATGATGCATACCATGCGCGAAGTGCGTATGCTAATCTAGTAAAAGAAGTAAAAAGAGAGAGATCCAACCAGTATTGTTTTTGTCAATGATATTACACTACTTTTAATTTATTTATTTTTTGAATATTTATTCAAAATAAAAAGTTAATTAAAATATAATTTGTGATCTCGAAGAAGTAGCAAATAATGTGAGATGCAAAAATTATCGATTAAAAGTATCAGCACTAGGTGGACCTTGATGTTGCGATTTGGGGTTTGAAATTCTTGACGCGAGTGTCTAAGGTTGTGCTAGCTTGAGAAACATTTATTTTTATTTATTTATTACATTTATTATAATTGGAAAAAAAATAAATTACCTAGCATTTGTAATTTGATGCAAAATCACTTGATTTCTTCTTAAATCTGAATCCTACATATGCGCTTGAGGTTGCACGTAAGCAATCATTATGGTATTATCAAAATCCATTGTGCACTAAAGGTTGTCCCATTTGTAAGTTTCATGTTTTTCTTATGTATCGAGACAATGAAGGCGGTAGTTAGTTAAGTAATTAGTGGATGATTGGTCTAATCTAAATGATATAGGCCCTATTTGCAGAATTAATTAACTAACTAACTAACTATATACTCTCTTCTTCTTTTTTGATATATCTGAGGTTACACAATTTAGCTAATTGTGGTGAAGCCTCTCTACACCTACATTATTAGTTGTCAAAAATCCTATTAAGTAGGCGTGTCATGACATTCAAGCTATCACTATATGTAGCTCCCTTTTTAGCAAA
>JAUMHB010088919.1:17161-30852 GCA_032359685.1 Pittosporum tobira
GTTATTGTCATAATTAATTAGTTGAGTAATAGCTAATTATTGAAAGAATTGTTATAGCTTTATGTAAATCCTAAAAGTACATACGATGATGGTCTATGTCAAAAGATTATTATTATTTTTAACTATGTATATATATATCCTTTTATGACCCAACTTGTGTGTGTATATATATATATATATGGAGTATATGAGAAAAGGTATGTGCATATTCATTGTAAATATATAAGATAATATAAAGTATATTGTTTAAGTGTTTAAATATTTAAATATTTAATTTTAAAAATTAAAAAAATTATTTATTTTTTAATTATATTATATTTTATTAAATTAATATATAATAGTATACATATAAGATCTTCGAGAAGCTAATGAGCTACTTCTTGAAATAGAAGTTAGTGGAGTTCCGTCGTGGCAAGCCTTTTCACATCAACTTTCCAGATTTTACTCGTTCTGTTGGGCCTTTAATTTGGTGTTTAGGTTAATAAGGGTTTTGATGAATTATCTAACTTAAATTAATTTATAATAAGTGAAAAAATATCTTAAATATATAAATATTTAATGCGATTGACTAAAATTTTAATGTTATGTTAAAGTATTTAATTTAAAATCACTTGATAATAAATAGTAATGTCTTTCAAATATATAAATTATATTATACTTTTTTAAATATATAATCTAAGATTTTTATTTCAACAAATTATAGAAATGGTCAAATATAGTGGTATATAACCATGCTGGACCCACAAAATGTAGAGTAGTACAACTCTTGAGTCTCCTTTTCTTTTTGTTGTTGTTGCATTATTCTTGAGTCTTGACTAATAACGAAGCAGTCCAGCAGAGTTAACGCAGCGATCAAATCAGACCAGGGTTGCCCAAATTTTAAGTAAACCTTGTCTGCACGTACTATATAGCCGGTTAGTTGGTTAACAATCATTTCCAATCACAACTGGTAGGAGACTTTTCAGTACTGTAAGGTTACTTGATCTTTCAATCTACTTCAATTCTCATATTTAAACAATGTTCTAAATTTTTTTTTGATTAATTATCGTTTAAATATTAGACAACTATTTACCAATTGTCTATCATTTAAATTAAATGTTATGAACATTTAAATTCAATTAAATTTAAATAATTATTTAAATTAAATTAATTCTATTTAAATGTTAAACCCTTCTTTTGCGTTTAGATCTACGTATTTTCCTTATAGGCTAGACACACCTCAACGCATTAGCATTGGCCTAACTTTACCGTGTGCGTCATCTACTCTGCCAAACTTTTTTCAGTTTGGTCTCTTGAACATTTAGAACATATGTTTTGGTAGCAAATAACAAATGACTTTGAGTGGTGATTATTACACTTTATTTTTTGCGTTTAATCGATTGTATGTTAAATTTATATTTTTTATTTCAAAAAGTTAATGGAAGTGCGAGATCTAAATTACGTCATGTGACATTTTACGACTGGTTATCTCATGAAATGGGTATTAAATTAATGCACTAAATATAATATTTGCCCTACCTAATATAAAAGTGAAAGGCCTCGAAACGAAATGAAACAAACGATAGAAAAATGTCAGTAGTGCTTTTTATTTTACTTTCAACGAGTGGGAAGTCACTCTTATATAGATAAATACTATCCAGTAACATGCTAGGGTTAGCGTAAGGTGCGAACCCACTCAAAGCTATGTGGTTCAATTTTGTATCAGTTTCCGTATCAAGAAACCTGGCTGTACATATCCAGTAATCCATACAAATCAAAAACTTAGAAAAGTAGGTACCACAATTGAGAAGATGAAGAAGCGCCAAGTAGTAGTAAGAAAAGCCGGCTCCTCTAGAACTTGCAATACTTCGGTGGTAAGAAGCGTCCGGTACGGAGAATGCCGGAAGAACCACGCTGCGAATATCGGAGGGTATGCCGTCGACGGATGCAGGGAATTCATGGCGAATGGCGAGGAAGGCACGGATGACGCGCTATCGTGCGCTGCTTGCGGTTGCCATAGAAATTTCCATATGAGAGAAGTTGATGAGGTAGTTTCTGAGTCTAATAGTGCTCCAAATTATTCTTCCAATTTAGGAGGCCAATAAGAGAAAGGGTTTTTATGTACAAACTTATTGTTGTAACCCAACTCTAAATCAGGCCATTATCTTATGGTTTGTGCTTACACAGTGAGATGACTTTACAATTATTGCACAAAAACAATCTACTCGTCAACAAATTGAATCTTGCAACTTAATTAAGCTATTATAACCTCATATACTTTGAATGTTGTGTTGTTTCAAGCGTGATTAAAGATTATTCTAGCCCTTCCTCTTTCTGCATATGTTGTGCTGCAATTTAATCTGAAGATTGCGAAAGAGAGGTTCAATTCCGGGATACCAGAAGATGAGTGAATAGTTTATATTTTTGTGTATCTCTCTTTATGTATAAAGCATAATTAAGTGACACTTATATATAAACCTTCATACGGAGTATATATAAAGATGTCATTACAAGTAATCAATCAAGCTATATATGGAATACCTATCAATTTAAGTTATTTGTGTACAACTAAATGCTTTTTTTTTTCCAACATTTGGGGTTGTCTCAAATTTTATTCTATTTTGAGTCAATAAATATATCGGGTCAAAAAAATTGGCGACAAAACTCAACCCTACCATTAATCAGACATAATAAATTTAATGAATCAATCAACCGGGAAGTATTGGGATATGAGACACAGAGAGCAGCTGGTCACTCAACTTTACAGCTTCATCTTAATTATCAGTCTATCTCCATGGTTGCGGAGTACAGATATATCATGTCCCCTTTGTCCAGTTCAGCTAGCTAATCTCATGAATATTATAAGGCTATGTTTCTTTGAAGTTCTCCGCATTCTGAGGACCAGAAGACAGACAATGCAGACATCCAACTTTTTATTAATTTTATATTGCTCCATTTCCTTGGCAACCAACCAGTTCGATATTTGTAATTTATTTTAAACAAATTATAGTTAAATCCCATTAAACATACAAGAAACAAGCTCTAAGTGAATCCCATATTAAAATCCGAGTTTATAGTAAGTTAATAGATAATTAGGTCTATTGTCATTGTCTAGATCTTAAGATCTTGATCACCAAAGGTGCCCAACTTAATTACAGATCTCGATCGAGATTTGAGCAAATCAACATAGATTTTTATAATTTATGTATATAGAATATAGTTATTTATGTACTCAACTTGTGGTGTTAATAAAATAAGTATGCGTGCATGTATGCAGTATGCTTTGCGAAGTAAGAAGAACAAATAATACTCTCTTAGTCCCGTACAAAATTCGATATCTCATTTGAGAAGAGATATCACTTGAGCTAGAAGCCGGTTGGTAACAAGATGCACCAGCAAGGAAGAACAGAGTTGCTTATCGGATGCATAGACATTTTTCATTTCAATGTTACTTGGATAGCCCACCACCTCCCTTTCAATCCCTTGAGGGCCATAACTTACGTCCTACCATGCTTCTCGATCAGTGCTAGCAAAACATCCGTCCTTGTGAATTTAAAAGGACCAGATCCGTTTCATAAAAGTTTTGAGTCAAGTAATATAAGCCTAGATATTAACAGTACAAACATTTGTAATATTACTGCTGTAATGCTATGCTTGGAGCCTTGTACCGTTTAATTCTAGGAATCTATCGTTATTCGCTTCTAATCCGCTACTAACTGGTCACAGCATAAACAAAAATACAGAGTATTAGTGATGGACATGTACCTGATCATCTTTAGCAACCTATATATTGCCACAAACATGAACTGCAATAATTTAATTCAGGAAAAACTAATCATTTTTACTATAAGTCTTACTAATAATTAAATACATCCTATTAATGATGGACATGTAACTTGCATTCAAATCTCAACATAAAAGTGTTAGTGCATGCAACATTACTTATCTGGATAAACGTAATTAACCACTTATTTGTTTAAAAGAAAAAAAAAAAATCACTTTTGAGACCTTAATTATATAAGTCTTTAAATATATATTTCTCCGCCACTTATTCTGTCAAGTCCGGGTGATGCAGTAGATATGATCTCAAAATATAGTTTCTCCATGCATCCGTGAACGAACGTATAGCTATACTCCGGTATAAGCCCTTTCTTTCGCCCACAGACCTCTTTCCGTATATATTTGGATGAAATTTCTGCATATAATATATTATCAGCAGTCAGCACCAGTTATGGATGGGTGTAATCCTCTTCCAACTCTTGTTTTGCTCAACTGATTTAGATCAAACACCATTGATCGACGTCGAATGGGGCTATATTTAACTTGGCCTCTTTAGTTCCTCGACAGCTATTAATCCCCTTTAGAATACAGTGAATTTCCGAAAAATCTGATATTGCATATATATATATATATATATATATATATATATATGCATCCTTCCGAGGCCAGAAACTTGCTCCATTTGAATCGAGAATCCGATACAAAAAAATAAGGATCACCACCGTACAAACAAGGACACCCATGTTCTACGTACCCAACAAAAACAAGATGAACAGAGAGAGTAACTCTTTTTCTTGAATTAAATTATTACATTTCCGATCTTTGTCACATCTTCCGTCTCATTTCAATCCAATAGTCATAGAAAATATACTCTTTCTTTCCTAAAAAAAAAAAATCAAACTATCTAATGTACGCAAATCAAAAAATATTCATTTCAAGGAGAAATAGCTATCATAAACCACATAAAATTTGTTTCACCGCATAAAACTCTTTTTCTTTAATTATATATCACATAATTTTATTAATTTTTGTGTTTAATTTTTTATTTTATGACAAAAAAATTTTGCATTTGGTCTTTAATTTTAGGACAATCTGAATAGTTAATTATTATTGTAATTAATTAGTAATTATAGTTAATATAATCATTAGATTGAATTGAGATATAGATAGGGCAAAAAGTGGTATATTTCATTTTAGAAGACTGACATGTTTAAATGATAGTTGGGAAGCCAACGATCCTTATACTCCACTTGCTAGGCGTCTCTATCGTTGGCATTTCTATTTTTAACCAAACATTATTCTGCATGTCCACGCTGCCTTGAACTTCTTATGAATGCTTTATATCAAGAAAGTAGAAAACTGAATTTACCGTCTTAACTATTACAAAACTAAAATTGACCAGATTTTCTTGGTAGTGAAAGTTCCTTGTTAGATTCTCTATATAGCACAGGAAGGAAAAAAAAAAATATTAAACACACACACACACACACTAACTACTCACTCAGTTCTAAAATTATATAAAATTTTAAATTCTATCAAATTAGATTTGTAAAATTTTAAAATTCAAATTATAATATTAAAAAAATTAAAATTTATACATAATAATATTTTATATACAACTTATAACATCGACTTGTAAATAGTGTTTAGAATTTTCACAATACTGTAGCTAAGAGAAAAATAAAACAAAGGGTCATGATTTTATGAACATATAAAATCGCCTGCTGCCAGATTCAAGATAACGAGGCAGCCAAAGCTAAAATTGCCACAGTTCCAAGAAAACCCGATAAAGTAGATAAGATTTCGTGATATGCCCGCCTCAACAGATAAGCACTTAACAGACTACTGTAGCAAGAAAACTCTCACTGAATTTGTGCAGTTATGTTTCTGACAATTAAAAATAATTAGTACCCAACATAAGAAAAGATGACGAGTCTTCAAAACATTTGATCAGCTTACTCCAAGGATACAATACCATAAAGAAAAAGGTGAGGAACTGAAAATACAAAACCACAGCAAATGTAAGCAAAAGAATTCACTTCAAGACCGCCACCACAACACCCCCCCTCTCCTCTTCCCTTTCTTAAATAAAAAAACAAACACATTTCTCAAGCAGTGGCATGGCTGCTTGGAGATTTTAGGATTTATGTACAATAAAGAACGCAGAATTTGAGGGCGGGTTTTATCCCCTTAAAATACAGCTGAACAAATATGTAACTTGACAAAGGCACAACTTTTCAGCAATTATGGAGAGCAGAGGCTTTAACAGAATGTAAGAAAACCATACATTATTGAATTGGCTCTGGATGGGGGCTGACTGCAGGCCCTCGTGTTGAAGCAGGTGCCGCTGGTGTGACTGGAGATCCATTTGCTATTGTGACTTGCAAACCCCTATGTTGCCCTCTCTGTACGATAAATGCAACATCAGCAGCTGATGCTAGGGCTGCTGTTTCCTGAATCAATTAAAAAAGAAAAACATCAGATCGGATGAAAAACAGTTTAATACAGAGAATTACACTAAAAGTAAAAGATCAAGAATTAGTGCATAAAAAAGTTAACAAAATCTGGATAACCTAATAAATGACATAAACATTTCATTCCAAGCCATAAAAGCCAAAATTACATATCAAACAAACAAAGATTGCAAACCACCACCACCACCACTCCTCCTTTTTCTCTCTCCTCTTCTCTGTGTGTGTAGTGCGGCCAGTACAGTAAAAAATCGAATCCCATCTCTGTAACCAATTATGCAACTACAACTAAATCTTTGTCACAACTTAATTTATTGATTATCTCCTAAAACATGTAACAACGGAACAAACTCATTTAAACTGGGACTTAGAAGTACTAGTTATGTGGCACAGCTTAGTGTCACGTCCTACACCTTTGACCAGAGGTTCGTGCCACATGAAACGATGACTGTGTGCCACTTGGATGCTTATGCGAAGCTTACATGGACTACTGCACGGCATTTATTTTTTTATTTGCTTTATTTTATTTAGAGAATTGTAGAAGGGGTATATATGTAAATGTCTAGAAGATCTTTCTAGATTATGACATGTGTTAAATAAGTGTAAAGAGGATTCTACATCCTCAACTATAGCTAGATCCTCAATTACCGACTATATAAGGGGACCTTCCCCTCACTTGTAAAATCATCTAAGAGTTGTAACTTTTCTCTCATATTAATAAAAGCTCTATTTTCTCCCTCCATATCTCTTCTCTACTTTTTCTAGCAAGCTCTTTGTAACAACTTGGTGGCTTAAGGCCGACTTAGCAACACTCGAGGAGTTTGTTGACTAAGGCCGCATGGTTGGGACTTGGAAATCACAAAGGCCGTAACATTAGGCTACTGTACAAGTGTTGTTTACTTTAGTTTTTATTATTTAGCATGTGCTACATATTGATCATTATGTATATATTATTCTTTACATAAATCCTGATCTAACTTGCCAATTTTTAATTGGTAAAGAGAACATCTTATGTACTTCATATTTCTCCACACGAGGCATGCCTCAATAGTTATTTCACAGATTTACATGTATAGACACTTATTATGGTAGTTTAACAAGTCAACGATCATGGCTTCATTTGTGGAGGAAATTGTTTCACCACTACAATTTTCTTCCACTGTCCAATTTTTCCATCAGTAGAAAAAAGAAATACTCCTTATAATCAACTTTGAGAAGCAAAAAATGAAGCCTAAAAAATAAATATCAGCAATCAGGTTGGCTACACTAAAAAGACTCTTGCCTGTCTCTGCCTTCGACGCTGCAATATACTGATAGCCCAAGCCATGATGTAGCAGGGAAGTAGAAAACCAGCAGCCCGAAGCAAGAAAAGCTATAAAACACGCACATACACAATATTAGGTAGTGCAACACAGCAATTATAGAATAATTAGTAATTGGTAAGATAAAATAGAAGACCTATTGTAAGATCCTACTTACAGCAAAAAAGGTGGATGCGTCATCCCCATCACCGTCGCCATCACTATCTCCAATGCTCAGGGCATGCCTCAATAACAGAAGAGCCATTAACTGCCAAGATTTATTCAAGAAATTATGATAAAGCATAAAATGTATAAGACTCTTTCGTGAGAAAATAAAATATCTACAAGATATATGAAAAAAGACTGTCCTCAGACTCCGCTCGGTTTCAAACAAAATGAAGATACAAAAGGTGCGTTGAAAGAAAAAAGTTGATACAAGCCAAAGTACTTTAACAACCAACTACTTCATTTAGTTCAAATTTCCTCAGGCCAAGGAGGGGAAGGAGGAATAGGGCAGTGTAAGAACATCACATGTCAGATCTTATTATATAAAGCTGATACACAACTGCTAAATCGAGTAGATTGTCTATAGCACTTTACTATTGCTATTTGTCTACAACACAGTACGCATTACACACTCGTATATTACTACTACTATCATTTTTTCAAATCCAACACTTCATTCATTTAATAGCACATTTTCAACTTGTGCAATAATTAGTTGCAAAAGGCTTACAATTAGCGCAGCTGAGCGGCAAAACGCAGCTCCACTGGAATTAGAATCATCATATTCGTCATATTCAGCCTCCAAAAGGTGGCGTTCTGCTGCTGCCATGGCCAAAAGTCGGGGGTCATGCAAATCTAAAGGAGTACCAGCAAGTGTCCAAGCCGCACTGAGGAACAAAACCAAGATTAAACAGAGTCAAGACCAACATAATAACTTAGCAAGATGAGTTTTTGGTATTGATTTATGGAAGTAAATAAAGATCAGCATAGAAGTCGATCAGCAAATTCTACAGTAATGAACATAAGGAAAAAGTGAAAAGCAAGTTGCATGAGGAGCTTCTACAGGCTGATTAACCTAGAATACGAAAAAAATTTAAGTGCTAGCAGGTATTTGCAGAATAGTTGTAGCTGTGACATGAGGGAACACATTTTTGAGAACTTAGAAAGTGGTACCAGCTGACAGAATGTAAAACAGGTATGTAGCCCAATACATGCGAACATAAGATTTTCATTGGTCATAGGAAAATAAGAAATAATACTTGCAAATACATACAATACAAAATATGATAAGTAGTTGTTTGCAAATATCTACATCAGATCAATGTAGTGTTTATCTTCAAAATAAAATTTTTAAAAAGTACTTTTTAGACAGAGCATAAATCTTAATTCATGGACGTTCAGAATGAATAGGAAATATATAATTCAAAAGAAAAAGGAGATTCATATAACATAACAAAATATATTGCATTTTCAATGGTCGCTTGTTAATCATAAGAAAAGATTATCAAAATGGTAAATTATAGATCATATAATTGATCAAAAGTACAAAAGAAAAGGACCAATAATACATGCCCGATATCGATAGTAGTGTCTTCAGTATGAGGGGGAGGAGGGGCAGTATAGCCAGGCTGGTAAGGCTGTTAAACAGAAAATTCTTTCAAACAGTCAGCATACTTATTTGACAATCAAAACAATTGCTAAATTGAAAATCGTTACAACTAAGTGACTGCCAACAGTATATCGAGTTTACAACCCCTATAATGAAGAATTAACATTGGAGAGCAATGGCATACCTGATGACATATCTCACACATTATATCTCCTTTCTCATTACACCATCGCTGAACACACTTCCTATGAGCAAACTGCATTGAAGAATTTGTGGTCAGAGAAAAACATAGGGAAATAAACACCATTCCCACATAACTAAGTCCTGATAAGCTTGAGGTAATACCATAGGAAAACCAAAGGACTACTTGAGCGCATGAGGAACATGTTGAGAATTTGAGATGTATAGACACAGGTCACTGGTGTGAACATATTTTCATTTTTTTGATAAGTACCCTGTTCCTAAAATAATTAAGTGAATTTTGTGTACAGTTAAGAAAACAAAACATGTCCAGCTCACATGGGCACAGAATGAATTGTCAGCTTGCTGAAAAGAATGTGCAGAAGAGCAGGAATGTTGTAACCTTTTCTTTTAAGTGCAACACATGTTCTAACTATGAGTTTGTGAATGTCGAGATATTGAGGGGGTAAAAAATTTGTTCAATTCTAAAAAATAAATTGATAACACTTTTGTCAGCTGAAAATATGCAAAAAATCAAGGGTACTATCCCTTTATTAAGAAGCTAAAATACAAGAGCGCTAACAATGCAGTGCATTGATCAACTGAAATGAATTGCACAATAAGAAGTAACACTGAACATCAATACATAATTTCATTTTTGGTAGGTTGGTTTACACTCATCTGACTTGAAAAAAGAGATTTTCTTTCAAATATCAAGGTTTGTAATCCGTATAAGACACTTTTAAATATGTTATTTTTCCATTGATTTTTACTTTTTTCGATCCTAAATGTAAAATAGTTCATAATTAAGGGAAAATAGATATATGAAATATGTTACTTCTACGTATCCTATGCAAGCATTAATATTCAAAGAAAAGAAAGTCCAAAAAAGTAGGACTCCCATTTCCACACAGAGAGAGTACTTATACTGAAAATACTTTATATAAGATGAGCAAGAGTTCTCATGCACTTAAAAGAAGAAACCAAATCTGCCATCTCTCTATAAGCTGGAAAAACTGTATCACTAGAAATATAATAACAATAGTTTATGATTGCAAAATAATGTCAAACCTGGCCCAACATGGAGAGCCATCAAAACTGGTGCTTCAGAGCAGTTTTACGACATAACTAAATAGTAATGGCCATCAACATATTACACATGTAACAGCTCCATATATAGTATAATTATATCTAGGTATGGAGTTCGTCTTGGGAATGAAAGGGACTGAACCAACAAATTTCAGGTAAAACAGATACCTTCAGGCTGCCACTACAGGCACAAGGGGCCTCCAGGTTATTAATGGTATCCTCCTCCTGGCATATGCGGCATTCGACAGTCTGAATTAGTGATTCTTCTTCGCCAGCGGCACCACCGTCTCCCTCTTCCTCAATATCAATTATGGAAGAGGATGGAGCAGAAGATCCTGGAGCCTCAACTCCTTGCAGTGATTTCAATGATTCGGGTGTGACCAGCCGGTCAACACGTAAGGGCAGGTGTTCTCCCATCACAATTCTAGTAAAAAAATTTGATTAGCCACACATCTCATTTTCCATTTAACACAAAATTTTAAATAGGCCGATGAGGGCTGAAGCGTCATCTGGACCTCCATATACAGAACAAGAACTTAACATATAAAGTAAAATTGAGATTAATGAGAACCAAACAGAGGTCAAGTAAATTTTTAAGATTAAAATGGCAAATTAAAGCTAAGAAGCTCAAAAGACTTCGCCTTTTTGTGCGGAATCCATAAAAGAGGCCAAAATAGAAACTCAGTGGAACAACATTCAGAACCCTAGAAAGGTAGAATACAAATGTAATTCAGGGCAATTACTAATACAATTCCAATCCTCAAACAATCAGAAGAGGATGATTATAGGCATAATAAGCTTAGGAGAAAACGAATTTAAGAATACCTAGAGAATTTGGGTTTCGATCGCGGTTGAATGAGCCTGGATAGAAGTCGCAAGTCTTCCCAAAATTGACTATGAAATGGAGGTTTCACTCCCTGGTTCCTATAATCTCTCTATTTATATCGGTATCTTATTATGTTTTGCGTTTGGATGACTAACATGCCTGAATCCCAGGTTCGGGTCTCACGAGCCCGTTACGGAGGTTCGGGTCTGTTAAACGCCAAAAAAAAAAAACACGCAAGATGACTTTTGTGAAGCGTAATACGACGTAGTTGCCATCGTCACATTTTTCAGCGTTTGGGCAAAAGCGACGTCGTCTGATATATGCGCGTGAGAATTTTTTTTCTGTTTATTCATTTACGTAAATAAAATAATTTGACAAAAAGGTTTTTCTAAAATTGCAAATCTTGTTAAAAAAAAATATTGATACATACGAAGTATACAAAATCAACTAAGTAATTCAAAACATAATGCACCAAGTTAAAGGTTTGAGGACTTTAACCTTTAAATTAAAACAAAATCATTCCATTGAAGCTCTTTTAAATACGATATAAGAGCACATGTTCATTCCAATTTATTTCCAAAAGATAAATGAATTAATCATTTTAAATTTAATTATAGATAGGAGATTTTAAATGATACTTCATTTGTTTCAAAATTAGAGACGTTTATGACGGAAGGTAGTATATTTTTGAAATCTTAAAATTTAAATTTAAAGTAATTTATCTCATTTTAATTAATGTCAAAAATTATATATAAAATATTATCACATACAAAATCTAAAAATTTAATAAATGTATACAATAAATTAAAATTTAAAATTTTATAAACTTAATTTGATAAAAATTAAAAATATTTTTAGTTTTGAAACGAATGGAATATAATATAGTTTTTTATACACCTTTGAAAATAAATAATTGCAAGTTTTATAGAATTTCTAATGGAGGGAGCTTGTAATTTCCTGGTTCGCACACGCACACCGTCTCCATTTCCTAAATTTTGAATTTATTTACCATCGTTTTCTAATTTGCTTTTGAATATACAGTGAGATATTGCCCATCGTGACATGAAATTTGTGGGCCCATCTGCCAGGTCAACCGAAGTCTTCTAAAAGCATTACTTTGCTTAAAGTGGAATTTTATGTGTTGAATAATGAATGAGAGTATTACAGAAAGGGGAAGCAAAAGGTAGATTGATTGCTTTACACGTATTATAAGACCAGACCGGGGAAAAGGTTGATCGTGTTGTGCTAATAATGCAATATGCTCTTGCCCTGTTTTAAAATATACGGAGTACAAAAATAATTTTTTTTTTTTTTTATAAATATAATAATAAAGTAATTTTTAAAACTAAGACTACTCTTTCCGTCGTACAGTTTTTACTACACTTTTTATTTTGAGACAGTTTCAAAGTTTTTGTAATAATTTTATCTTAAAAAAATTACAAAATAAATTGTTCAACTTATTTTTATTTTATTAAATGTAATCCGTCATTTCAATCAACACTTAATTATTATAGCTCTCACTTTAATTATTATTTTATTATTTAAATTATAATTCTATAAGAATAGTCTAAATATATATTTTTTTCAAATAAATATACACTTTAAGATTTGTGAAATGTATATTTGTAATTAATCTAAAATGAGATGTCAAAAGAAATTGGAGAGAGAAATACTTTTATATGAAGAAGTGGGAGTTACAGGCTTCAGTAGGTGGGATTTCGTATCTATCCATAACACCCCTTTTACTTTCCCTCTGCGACGGCTTGCATTATACTGTATATAAGATTTTTATTAACCTAATTTACTTTTTGAACTGTTTTAGGGATATTTTGGGCACAGGATAACAAGAAGATATTTTAATATATCTAACCCAAGTGGAGTCTGTTTTCTGTAGTATTTTAATATATATTTTAATTTTAATGAGTACGGAATATCAAAAGATGATTACGCCATTACGGTCTTTAAAATAAAATAAAATAAAATAATATTAACAAAATAATTAAGAAAAAATAATATTTTAAGAAACATATTTTTAATAAATTGATAATAAAAAATACATCGCTTAAATGACTCGTGTTTATCCAATTGTATAATCATTTGCTCGCTCACCCCCGTTTTCTCAAATAATTATGTTAAAATATATGTGCTGGATTAAGAAAGTTACTACTATACATATATAATTTGAAAAAAAAAAATTCAACAGAATAAAGGCTTTATTTTGGGACTGACAGTTCTAAGTTGGTAACAACACTTATAAATTATGAAACTCGAACACATCATAACATTGTATTTCGAATATTAAATTTAAATTAAAAAAATTAAATTTATAATTTAAATTCAATATTAACATAAAAAATAAAATTAAATATAAATTGTAAACTGCGATTTAGTAACCTTTACACGTTGTTATCAGACAGGCACTTACCTTTTTAAATTTAGTAGTCTTTAAT
>JAUMHB010088920.1:0-11330 GCA_032359685.1 Pittosporum tobira
TAAGGTCTCTCATGTAATTGTTACACACAGATTCATTATTAATAAAATTACTTTCATTATTCCCTCCATAATTATCAGAATTCATTTATTTCTAGAAAGTACAAACTCAATTCTTTGAGTCTGTGGAAGTTGATAGTGCGCAATATCAACATGACAATACCATCTTGGGTCAATGGTCTTCAATTAGGAGTGGAAATGAGAAATTTAGGACTTACGATCTTCCTAGCCGACCTTTTACAAAGAAATTCAATGGGACCAAAGTCTAAGACGCAAAGGATCTTCCAGTTTATACGCTTGTTATTTATTCTAATTAAATATCTCGTTCTCCATAAGATGTGTGTGTGTGTGTGTTATCTTATATTCGATAGATGTTTTACGTATATGTAAATTGTTTACTATTTGTGAGAGTCTTGCGTACGGTATAATTATTTTTATAATTTTTATTTGTTTTTGTTAGTGTTGGCAAGTATTGACTATGATATTTATTTGAATAAAAAAGTTGGGGATTAGTCTTTATGGGATGGTTTCACTTTTCTGCAAAATAATAATGAAGTGTAGATAAAAACTGGAATGCTGTAACTTCTAACTTACGTTGCGTGCTAGTCATAATTAAGCGATCACTTACGGTTCAGAAAACTGAAGGCACAGACTTCGGCTACTGCAAGCTGTGGAAAATTAGACTCCGTACTTCACGAAAATGAGCAGAGACCTCATGATAATCATCACTGCAGCTTCACTTGACCTTAGGATTTTCTAAGTCTTCTGGTGTGCGTCTGACTTATATACAGAAATGCAATGTTACATCTTTAGATTAATATCTATATCTATTCTATGAAAATACCACGAGCTTCGTGCATGATACTCATAATAATTTTTTTAATTTAAAATTTAAAATTTAATTTTAATAAAAATATATAAATAAATATTCTCATAATTTATGACCAATGTTTTATGTAATGTTATTAAGTTACAAAAAGTTCTAAATACCTATTTTTAAATTTAATTTTAATAAAGTTAAAAAAAATAAGTAAAAAAAATACTCATTTTGTGAGAATAAAATAAATTGGGAAGCAAACGCGTAAAAGAAAAAGATAATAATTAGGACCAAAAAAATAGATAAAAGACCTTCAAGTCTATTATGTTATTTATTATCAACGCTATTAATTAAATTTAAATAAATCTATGTCCATGATCCAAAGTTGATATTTATTATAAATCATATCTATTCACATTCATATCTCAATATAAAAATAATAAATAAATGACTTTATCTAAATTAATATATAGTAGGAACAAATTATTATTATTCTTATAATAATTTTTTTGATTTAAATTTTTAAAAATATTTTTTTATAATATATATATAAATAAATATTCTAATAATTTATCACCCATGTTTTATGTAATATTATTAAGTTACATAAAGTTCTAAATACATATTTTAAAATGTAGCTTTTAGTAAAGTTAAAAAAAAGAAAAAAAAAGTAAATAAAAAATAGACTCATTTTGTGGGAATAAAATAAATTGGAAAGTAAAAGAATATTAATAGGTGTAGAGTGAAGTTGTTCTTATGAAACGCTAAAAAAAAGCACAGACACATATAATTTAAAAATATCTTTATTTTAAAATGGAGCAAGTATAAGTAATACAATATAGTATAAATTATTAAGCGTATACTATAATCCACAAAAAAAAGGTGCCAAGCATATACTAACACTTTCTCTATAATCCACAAAAAAAAAATAAAAATTAACAATAATATTTGTAGAAGAATGTTAAGAAAAAAAAATACTAAAAGATAAAGGAGTCATAAATCACATCAACATATACTTATTTCAAATTATAAATTCAAATTTAAAGTAAATTTATTTTATTTTAGTTGATGTCAATGTCAATATTATAAATTACATACTTCATCCGTCTCAAAAATGATGAGTAAAATGTGAAAAATACGCAAATTAAGGAAATAAACTTTTTAGGAGAGAATATATATTTTTTGACAAAATTATCATTACAAGTGTATTTTATAATGATAGAGAGAGAAAAAAAAAGTTTTGATGTGACATAAAGTGAGGATAAAAAAATAATTACAAACTAAAAGTTGTAAATTAATTTATTATTTTTGGGATGATGAAAAGGGTATTTGGCTCATTCTTTTTAGAAAAAAGGGAGTATAAAATTTTAAAAATTTTACAAACTTATATTATAATTATGATTATAAATTTTAAAATTTTTTAAATTAAATTTCTTGGAATTAAAAAAAAGAAGCAAAAGCAAAAGCCAAAAAAAACAAGTGGGAAAAACAGAAGGAGTGAAAGAAAAAGGTAATAATTAGGGCAAAAAATAGATAAAAGACCTTTAAGTCTATTGTGTTATTTATTATCAATACTATTAATTAAATTAAAATAAATCTATGTTTATAATCAAAAGTTGATATTTATTATAAATCATATCTAGTCTCATTCATATCTCAATATAAAAATAATAAATAAATAAGTTTATCTAAATTAATATATAGTAGGAACATATTATTAATATATTTATAATAATTTTTTTGATTTAAATTTTTAAAAATATTTTTTATAAAAATATATAAATAAATATTCCAATATTTTTTTTATCACCAATGTGTTATGTAATATTATTAAGTTACACAAAATTCTAAATACCTATTTTTGAATGTAGTTTTAGTAAAGTTAAAAAAAAAAAGAGTAAGTAAAAAAGAGACTAATTTTATGGGAATAAAATAAATTGGGAAGCAAAAGAGTAAAAAGAGAAATTATTATTATTATTAATAGGTTTAGAGTAAAGTTGTTCTTATGAAATGCTTTAAGAAAACACGGACACATAGAATTTAAAAATATCTCTATTTTGAAACAAAGTAAATATAAGTAATACGATATAATATAAATTATTACTCTTAGGCATAGAATATAATCTACCAAAAAAGGTGTAGAGTATGCTAATATTTTTCTTATTTTAAAATTGAAATACATATGTGTTTTAAATAACTAAATTTGTGAAATCATAAAATTTAACAATAATATTTGTTGAAGAATGTTGAGGAAAAAATAAAATAAAAGATAAAGGAGTTATGAATCGTGTCCACATATATTTTTTCCAAATTATAAATTCAAATTTAAAATAAATTTATTTTATTTTAGTTGATATCAAAGTCAATATTATAAATTACATATAAAATACCATTAAATTAAAATTTTGAAAATTTTATAAAATAATATTATAATTTTAATTTTAAAATTTTAATTAAGTTTCTTGAAATTAAAATAAAAATAAAAATCTGAAAAACACATGGTGGCCATGGAAGGTTGCGTCCTAACACCGGTATTCTCAGATAGAGTATATAAATAACAACTTTAAAACATTATATTTATTTAAATCAAACTGAAAGCAATGGGCTTTCTCTGACACTTGTGATTTAGTCCGTTCCCATATGTATGGGTCTTCTCTAATAATTTCTATATCTGGGTATAAATGGTTTGTTACATTTATTGATGATTTGATGAGTACAATAAAATTACTGGAATTTATTTAATGAAATAAAAGAAGGTTATATTTCACTGATTTAAGGAATTTTTAAACATGATTGTAACTCAATTTAATGCTGCGATTAAGGTTTTTATGGTCTGACAGTGGTAGAGAATATCTTGCAAACTTTCGAAATTTTTAACTGAACAAGGTACTATCCACCATACTAGTTGTGTAGACATGCCCGCTCCAAACGGGGAAGTTAAAAGAAAGAAAGAATACACATCTTCTTGAGGTTGTTTGATCTTTTCTTCTCCAAATGGATGTAGGATTGCTCCCAGCTGCCAACTTGATTGTACCCGTGTTATCTCCCCAAGCACAACAACTATATATGCTTGTTCCTTAAACGAGTCGAACTCGTACTTGTTTTTCGCGTGCTCGCTTGAGCTCATTCGTTAACAAACTAAGCTCAAATCACAATATATGTTCATTTATTAAATGAGTCGAGCTCGGCTCAGGTTGGTTGTTTGAGAACAATGATCGTTTCCAACTCCATAAGACTGACTCGTTGTAAAACTCATACGAGCTCCTAAATTGGCTCATAAGAGAAAGCTAGAGAAAAATATTTAATTTTTCACAAACAAACTCGTTTACAAGTTCATGTATAAAATACGATACCCTGCTCAAGATTGGGCTTGAATAGCTCATGAAGAGCTTTCGTGAATCGTGAACTTAGTCACAAACCAATTCGACACAAACTCGAACACCTTCTGAGCTCTACTCAACCTCATTTAACGCTCGAACTTTAATCAATCAGTCTTAATTTCTTAAGTTCGTTTAAAGCAAAAAGGTTAGAAACTAATGCTATTATTTCTCTGATCTAGTCTTAATGTCTGATAGGATTTTAGACAAACCATGAGGATTCTTTTCAACATTCAGAAAAATAGACCACAATAAATTCCAAGATGAAATGAAAAATCTGATACAACAATCATAAATTATTTGCTAAAGAAAGGAATTCAAATCTTTTGTTACATTTTCTGTCTCATCCTTTGTTACACCTTGTCTATAATTGTCAAGTCATATTTATCTGTTCAGATTGATTTTAATATTTTTCAATAAATAAAGAAATAAATATTACGTGACAACTATATATGAAATATAACAAAAGATATAACATGGAGTGTAATACAATATTTGAACTCTAAAGAAAGTACTATGCATTTGGAGTATAAAGGAGGTGACTAGTTTCTTCTTCATAATTAACCTCTTATCTCGAGCCTTCTCAGCTTATTATGGCCTTGTCTTCGAAAAATTCCAGTAAACCACTCTGGTTTCCCGGTTAGAATATGAGATATCTGCTAATAAATCCCAAGAGCGTACCACATCCATAACCCATTAACACGACTTTTCACGTAAATCCACTTGAAAAATCTAAATCATCGTCTTCTTGATCAAATACATGTTGAACAAACCGACCATCTTCACACTCATTTGTCATGGTTTTTCAACATAAGTCTGAGTGCTCACAGTACGAATTATTATCAAACATATCAAATTGTTTGCCTTGGGGAATGTGTCTAGTGAGGTGATTATGGGAAAGATGTAGGACTTCAAGAAATCCTAGAATTGTGAGTTGCTCAGGAATCTCTCCTACAATTTCGTTGAACGAGAGATCTAGAGATTTATGTGCCATCACATTTCTCAAAATGGACGGGAAATGACCAGTGAGGTTGTTATGAGATAAATTGAGGACTTGGAATGAATTAAAGTTTCCAATTTCCATTGGAATCTCTCCTTCAAATTTAGTTGTAAAGATGGTTAGAATTCTCTTAAACTTGTCTCCACTACTGTTGTCACCTCGGTGATAGAATTGTAGTAATAAGACTCACTATCCATGTACTCCTATCTTGTACTTTTACTTTCACTAACATTCGTCATTTCTTTGAAATTTCTGAAATAATTTGAGGGCAACATTCTTATGAACTCATCATCCGAGAAGTCGATGACTGGCAATTTAGTGAATGATGTTTAATCATGGAATTATTGCCCATAGGACCATATAATTTATTAGATCTCAAAACAAGAACTTGCAACTGTGGAAGAGTTTCTAACCATCAGGGAAACATATTTCTAATAAGATAATTTCCAAGATCAAGAACTTGTAGGCCTGTACAATTGCTCAAACTTTGTGGCACCGCCGTTCCTTCCAATCGACTTCCCCGCAAATTAAGGCTTCTCAAGTTATTGTGTGTGACTATTGATGGAATGTACCCCTGAAAGTGATTCATCCATAGGCCTAAGACCGTGAGGTCCGTCATGCTATAAGTGAGGTTTCCCAAACAATATGGGATTACACCAACAAAGTTGTTATGAGACAGGTCAAGAACTTCTAGAGAGCTCAAATTGCCGAGCACTAAAGGAAATAGTCCACGAAGACAATTAGAGTGGAGATTTAGATACGATAATGACCTCATAGATATCAGCGAGTGAGGAATTTGGTCATGAATTTGGCTGTTGGATAGGTGTAAAACTCGAGATTATCCATTGTAAGTTAGGTTGAGCTACTGGAGTTGAGAAAGCTTGAAGAGGCTACTGTTGGAATGTATGACTCCAGCAAGCTGCTGCAATTGAGGTCGAGAGTCATTACGTTCCCGTTTAATTCGTTGAAGGTGACACCGTTCAATGTGCAACAATCGGAGCTCATGTTCCACTAAACTGTCTTGGGATAGGAATGACTAAGGTAATGACAATCTGTTGAAGCAGAACTATCAATGGTAAATGTTTTCTTAAACTGAAACAGAGCAAGCCCCTGTTAATTAGGACACAAAGAATTATTTGTAGAAAAAGAATAAATAAACTGATGTTGCGAGAGTAAGAAGACTAGAGGAAAACATCTTTGCTCCATTATTGATAAGACTTATGGTGACAATCTTAACAATAATGGAAGTGTTACTCGAAGGTAAATTTTAAGAAACTAATGATATATTACTTTTTTTTGGTATATAACGAATGATACATTACATATCTAATCTACGCATGCTCGATCACAGTTTAATTTTTTTCTTTATTTTTAACAACGGATTTTTCTCTCTCCTTTTTATTTATTTATTGTTTTGTTTTCTGGGTACTATTAGAATTTGATTACATTTACATTCTAATGTTAAGAGATATGTGGAGCATGAAGTTCAAGCCCTTGAACTCACTCGATCAAGCGAATCCAGATTTGCTATTCTAGGCGTTGTCACAGTCTAAATCCAATCCAACGGTTGTATTATATATATATATAATTTACTGTTAATTTTTATAATTAATAAATTTAAATGCAATAAAATTGTTAGAGTGGACTTGAAATAGTTGATGAGACAATAAATCTCGATTCCCACCGAGCGTCATTGAAATAACCACGACACTTCAGACTCATTAATATATAGCACAACGTAATGACTCAAAAAATTAGAAAATCAAAGTCAATAAGCTTCCTAAGGCTTACGTAAAACCCAATTAGAATAAAATTACCTCTAGAAGATACATTACAAGAGCATATTTTAATTAAAAATAAAAATAATACGCATCAGCACTTTACCTACCTATGAGTTCCCTAATATCTTCATCCAAACTGTCTGATACCTTGTATATATGGCCTTTTCTTCTTCCTTTGACAAGCTCTCTCAACAATACTTATAAACCATTTTGGTTTTCCAACTAAGAACATGACATATCCAATAAGAAAACCCAAGAGCGTTCCACATCCATATCCTATCAACACAGCTTCCCACGTAAACCCACTCATAAAATCTAAGTCGTCTTCTTCTTCAATTACTTCAGAAACTGTCGGTTGTGGAGTCTTATTGTCTTGATCACAATGTTTGGTCAATGTTTTTCCACATAACCCTAAGTTACCCAGGTATGAACTATCACCAAATGTATTGAACTGTTTTCCTTGAGGAATACGTCCACTGAGATGATTTTGGGAGAGATTGAGAACTTCTAGAAATCCTAGACCATTCGCAAGTTCTTGAGGAACCTCTCCAACTAGTTGGTTCGATGAGAGGTCTAATGATTCGAGAACTGACAGATTTCCCAACTGGGATGGGATATGGCCAATCATGCCATTATGGGACAAATTGAGAATACGGAGGGAGATGAGATTTCCGATGGAGTTTGGAATCTCCCCTCGAAATTCATTACCCGATAGATCAATAGTTGTGAAGACAGTCAAAATTCTTGTAAGCTTAACCTCAATTCCTTTCATCACGGTGATAACAGAATCCTGGTAATACCACCTCCCCACATATTCAAGTTTTATTCTTGTTTCATCAACATCCATCATCGCTGGGAACTTCTTGAAATACATTGCTGGCAAAACGCCAGAAAACTTGTTGTAGGAAAGATCGAGGATTCGCAACCTAGGAAATGGAAGCTTGGTCTCTGAGATGTTAATTATAGGACCGTGAAATCTGTTAGATCTAAGGACAAGGACATGCAACACCGGAAGAGCTTCCAACCACCTGGGTAATGTATCATTCATCTTGTTGTTTCCGAGATCAAGAACTTCTAAGCTTTGACAATTAGCCAATGAATGTGGAACGGTACCTTCAAATTGATTACCATACAAATTAAGACTACTCAATCCGCTACCCTCTACAAATGTCGAAGGAATGGTTCCGTGAAAGTGGTTCATCCGCAAATCAATCACTGAAATTCCATTACTGAAGTTTCCAAAACATTGAGGAAGCACACCACCTAAGTCGTTGTTAGACAGATCCAGAATTTCTAGGAGGCTGGCATTGCAGATTTGAGAAGGCAATGATCCTTCTAGCAAATTTGACCCCAAGAATAAGTACTGGATTGTCCAAGGAAATTGCTCTAAACCACCTGTTAGAAAGTTATGAGAAAGATTTAGGTTGTACAATGACTCCCACCCCATAGACCTTGCCCATTGAGGAATTTGGCCATGCATTTCGTTGTTGGAAAGGTCCAGATACTCAAGCTTCGGCATGGAACTTAAGAACTTTGGGAATTTATCTATCTTTAGAGAGGACAATTCCAATAAGTTGAGATGAGGGAAGGTGTCATTCATTTTTGTGATGTTGGTGGTACTTGGCCTCACTGATAGCTTGTTGCCAGAAAGGGACAGGTAACTGAGATTTTTTAGGCTCGAAAACATTTCAATCTCTATGATGCCACTCAAATTGTTTGATGAAAGGGTCAAACGACGCAGGCCCAGAAGTTTTGAAAATGATTGTGGAATGAATCCATGCAGCTCATTATGATCTAAAGCAATTATTTGAAGGGAATTCGACTTAAATTGAAACTCATCAAGCTGTCCCTTGAGTCGATTAGAACTCAGATCTAACCACTCCAGTAATGGAAGACCATATACCCAAGATGGTATCGTACCATTTAGTGAGTTACCAGTTAACATGAGATGAATTAGTTTTTGTAGACCAGTGATGTTGGATGGTAAAGGGCCTGTCAGTGAGCTTTTGGACAAGTCTAATACAACAAGTTGGCTCAGATTGGCAACCCAAAAAGGGAATGGACCAATATCAAAATTGTTACCTCCAAGTGAGAGAGATTTTAATTGTCCTAGGTTTGCAAAACTATCTGGAATTCGGCCTTGTAGTTGATTTTCTGAGAGATCCAAATCAATGAGGTGTGTAAGATTCGACACTAAATTAGGGATGGACCCCGACAAATTGCAGTGACGGAGTCCCAAAGATTTCAAAGACTTGAGAGAGCCAAGTAGGTCTGGTACTTGTGCTAACATTGTTTCTGAAAGATCCAGCTCCCTGAGAGTACTATTGAAATGATTTCTAGTGCTCCAGTTAGTTTCTTGTAAAATACCTGTGATGTTTTTGTTAGAACTCAACTTTAATATTTGCAAGTTCGGGAAAAGGAAGATTTTATCTGGGAATTGCCCGTGCAACCCAGTGCTAGAAAGATCGAGAAATGTAAGAGAAGAAGAAGAGAGATTTCTGAGTTGAATTGAATGTACAGTAACACCAACAAGAGAAAGCTCTCTCAAATGGGTTAAGTTTTGAAGGAGCAACTCGAGGAATGGACGTTGGAATTGGGTACTGTTATCGTTGAATGAGAGACCAGAATTGTAAGATAGATCAAGTGAAACAAGTTTGGAGAGATGTGATAATTCCGATGGGATTTCGCCTGAAAATAGACAGCCCGAGAGGTTGAGGTGTGTCAAACTATTTGAAAACCTTCCAAATTCTTGTGGAATATGTGATCCATAGAAATTGTTGTATGAGAGGTTGAGCCTCTGGAGGTGAGGAAGATGGAAAAGGCTACTGTTTGAGTCAAGAACTCCTCCAAGTTGGCTGCAACCAAGATCAAGGCCGATTACATCACCGGTTAACGGGTCACAGGTGACCCCGGCCCATGTGCAGCAATCGGAACTCGTGTTCCAGTGATTTGTCTTTGGATGGGAAGGACTTGTACCACAATCTACGAAACTCACTATGTCTAAAGTTTGATTAAACTCAAACAAAGCAAGCTTCTGGTCTTTAGGACATAAATGATTATCGTATGAGGAAGAAGACAAAGAAGATGAAGAATAAACAAAATGATTTTGCAAGATGAAGATGATGAGAATCGGAGAAATGCAAAGTACTAATAAATCAAACAGCCCCATTTTCAATTAATTTGTCTATATGCTGGAATTCATATATATGCGAGAGTAACTTACAGAGGTATAATCCTACTGTGTTAGTAAGTCGTACACTTGGGCATAATTTTTACAATAACATGGAAAAATGATGTTACATGACCAAAATAGTCTTGCAAAGTTACAAAAGTAATTACATGTTGACAGTGATAGTTATGACTGTCACCATCGAAACTCCACCACTCGTCAACAACTACCTCAATTCGCGAAACTTCTTTGCAATTTTCTTGTTTTGTCACGTACAAGATAAGTTAAGGAGCTGGGAAGGTGGACCGGTCATATTTCTAAACCAAAACACGGCTTTAACAGTATAGCTAACTCGATATTATTGTTAGCTAGCCGATAAATTGATCACAATCGATGCTTTCCAATCGAACTGGACACGTTATATCATGTGGTGAAGACCCAGCATTCCTTTGTCGTGAAGACTTGGTATTCCTTTGTTAGTCTATGATACTTTATTTTCTTATTAGCAGTGTTCTAAAACTCGTTAAACAGACATAGAGGACTTAGCGTTTAGATGATTAAATCGGGAGTTAATTGCCATCATATTTAGTTTTGTCGACGATTATTCGGAAACTAATCAACTCCTTAGGGCTCCGTTCAAAAATACTCAATCAAATACGGACACTCAGAACTAGTTTTAGAACGTTAGTCGCTAGTACATAACATTGCCAATTGATCATTTAAAATTTAAACTTCCCACTAGAAAAATGATACACACTAATGCACAGTATAATTAAGATAATAACTTGCATCAATACTTCACCCATGAAGTGGCTAATTTCATTGTGACGCCCCCAAATTTCCACCTCTGAATCATCATGGAAATCTGGTCGTCAGATATCATCTCAGCACATTGAGTAGCCACTATTCGGAAACTCGCCCTATTATAACTTACAAGGATCGCTCATACAAATGAATTTACACAGCGAAAACATAAACTTAATTAAAAGTTAAAGTTTTACAATAACATGGTTTAACAAACGCGAACAGAGCTCGCACAATATTCAAATTACAATCAATCAAGTTAGAACAAATCCGGAAACATCTAATAATACTCTACTTTGCCGTTGCCATTCGAGGATTTGCCTCACTCGACCAGTTCTGGAAGGTTTATAAAAACATAGCAAGAGTGAGCGAAAGATGCTCAGCA
>JAUMHB010088931.1:0-11329 GCA_032359685.1 Pittosporum tobira
TTCAGTTAAGATCATTTGTTACATTTATTGTGGATTTTTATTTTGAGACAGTTGGGGTATTATTTATGTAAGCTGAAACTATTACTCCAATACAAACTTATTGATGTTTACTTTTTATGTAGTTGATTGGAGTTGGCTTGTTTGTTTTTGATTATAACTTATTTTCAAAAGTCAACTACCTTAAAATTGATTATTTTCATTAATTTAACAAAATTTATAGGTTAAATATAACTTATATTGTCAACTTATTTGAAAAGTTGGTCAATAGGTGACTTTTTTCAGCTTATAGCTTATTTAATTGCACGTAAATTTTAAGTTGTTCTGAAATAAGTTATGTCAAACAAAAAAAAAAATATTCACACTGTCCGCCCCTCATCTGGCGGACGTATTTTATTTATTTTTTTATTCCTAAAGTCTGCCACTAATAGTGGCGGATGTTCGTTATTATAAAAATAATTTTATTCATATTGTCCGCCCCTCACCTGGCGGACGTAGTTAATTTTCTTTTTTATTCTTAACCTCCATCACTATTAATGGCGGACGTATTTAATTTTATTTTTATTCCAACGTCCACCATTATTAATGGGGAACATATTTTTTAATTATTTTTTTATTCTAATGTATGCCACTATTAATGGCGGACGTCCTGCTTCAGTAGGGTTAATTCACATTTAAGTCAACCTCCATCCCACAATAATTAGGTGAAGTGAACTCCATCTCCACTCTCTTTAGTTGTGCATACTCCATTATATCAAAAGCAGCTGACTTGGTGTGATGATTCTTGAAAATCACTTAATTCAACTTTAAGATTTCTGTAATTTAAGGTACCTATTTTTTAGATTTAAAATTATGAATCCGTTTGAAGGAGTCACATATTACTCTTTGTCTGATTCTTTTGAAGATGAAAGTGTTTATAATGTTGAAGATGAAAGTGTTTGTAAAGTTGGTGATGATGTCTGTAGTCGTAATACTTAAGAGATTCCGTTTGTGGGTCAAATATTTCTTACATTAGAAGATGTTGATGAATTTTATAGAAATTATGACCGTAACAATTGATTTGAAATGAAAATAAAAGTTACTAAGAGATATGGTCACAGTAACGATTATTGTTTTAGATTATATCAATATCGCAAATCTGGCAACTCAAGGCCTAAGCATAAACCAATTTTAGTTGATGACGATAATGAAGAGGAGGATGTTGATGAGTCGGGTAGTAGAAAGATAAAGAGAAAGAGAGACACCATTGAACGCACTGGTTGTAAAGCTAGATTATACGTTGTTCACAAAAAGAGAGAAAATAATTGGTGAGTCTCGTCTCTAGATTTGAATCACAATCACCATTTCGTGTCATCGTAGAAAGTGTCTTTAATTCAAACTCATATGAACTTAACTAGTGCACATTGAGAATTATGCTTTCTTTTGAATAATACTGGAATGGGATCAAGTCAAGTAATGAAATACTTGAGTGAACTTCATGGTGGACATGGTAATATTGATTTTTAAAAAATAGACTTGAAAATTCAAGTGTTTAGAAATAAACAGAAATTTTTTTAGGAATGCATTGATGCACAAGCCGCTATTGATTACTTGTAGAAGTTGTAGCGTGAAAGTCCTATTAATTTCTTTTTTGTAATAAGAAAAAATCTTGGTAATCGAATTGCAAGTATTTTTTAGGTTGATTATCAGTTAGTTATTGCTTATGAAAATTTTGGGGATGTAATTAGTTTTGACACTACATATCAGACAGACAAATTTTCTATGCCATTTGCTCCATTCACTGGTGTAAATCATCATTATCACTCAATTTTATTTGGATTTTCACTTTTATGCGATGAAATTGAGGATACTTTTGTTTGGTTGTTTGAAAATTGGCTTCAAGCGATGAACAACAAAGCTCCATCAAGGCTCCATCAACCATCATCACTGATCAAGACTGAACCATGGGAAATGGAATCGCGAAAGTGTTTCCATATTCATATCATGGATTATGCACTTGGCATATAAGCAGTAAGTACCCTGAAAAAACTTCATGTTATCTATACAAAATATAATTCCTTTAAGAACGAGTTTAATGCACATGTCTATAAATCTGTTACGATTGAAGAGTTTGAACATCGCTAGAGGTTTTTAACTGAAAAGTACAGACTTGGCGGTCATGATTAGTTACAAGGTCTTTATGTAGTAAAAAAGCAATGAATTAGGGCCTATACCAAAAAACATTGTTACAAGTATGACCACAACATCAAGGAGTGAAGGCATGAATGCCATTTTCAATGAGTATGTTACCCCATCAACTTGTATTAAAGAATTTGTTATAAATTCACAAAAAGCCCTTGAGAAGCAATTTTTGAGAGAAATTAATTAAGATTATATCACCACCAACTGAAAGAGAAAGTTAAAGTCAGGACATCCATTTGAACTTCATGCTTCAAAAATCAATACCAACGAAATATTTAGGCGTTTCTGGTAAGAGATTTTTACTACTTAATATTTTAATATCTTTTACTCTTGATTTATCATTATTTTCTTAAAAGCCCAATCAAACATAAAATAATTTATATATTTTAGTTTGCCAGGGCCTCCGCGACGGCCCTGGCAGCGCCTTCCTCGGCCGCCTTCAGCTTCTACTTCAAGGCCTCCTGGGCGGCCCCCCCGGCGGCCTCCACCTCAGCATTGGCCCTCCTCACGGTGCCCATAATCCAGCTCATTCCCTGCAACTTCAAGCCGGGCAGATTCAAAAAAGAAGAACAAGCAAGACTGTTGAAAGCATGAGAAGAAAAATAAATTATCTTGACTATCCGGAAGGCCCCGTTTAGGGCGCAATCTTGTTAGGAAGTCAAGCTAGTCTCCTCCCGGTTCCCGTCTAATGGCAAATTCTTCAGCAGGGCCTTAATGGCCACCTTCCCCCGATTACCATCCAACATCGAGCTTCCGGCAGAAACCAACCAAACATTTACCAAGTCAGCCCCCCCAGAAGGCTTCGGCTTCTTTTGTGCTGAGCCCGTGTCGGCAGAGCCCTGGTCCCCCACAGGCCTCTTCTCGGTGGGGGCCCCCTCCACAGCGGCTTCCACTGGCTTCCCCGTACCAGCCACCTTTGAGCGGCCGACCACCGCCGCTTTCCCCTTGTCAGCCGACCCCACCGCTTGAACCGAACCACCAGTGGAGGTAGCCTTAGGGACAGGCCATAGCCCGATCACCACCCCGGCAGAGCTCGTCGTTTTAGGAGTGGCCTTAAGAGCTTGATGGTCAATTCTTATCACAAAGTGATCATGCTCCAAATAAGATCTCCACTTTTGAACTGCTAAAATTATAGCAGGCATCTCTTTCTCATAAGTAGAAGGAAAAAGAAAATTCTTATTTTTCATCATAATCTCCGTTAGAATCATAATCCAATATTTAACATCATCTTTAGAGGGAAATGACAATTTAATACACCAGGCAACACCTCATTCATCTATTACTAACATATAGCTAATAAAAGGATTAAGCTGCTTCACCAAAACGTCATCACAACACCACTAGTCTTTAATAGCTAACGACGTCATACCATTGACTTTTTTTCTGCCCAAAATCAGTTGCTTCAGCGGCATCCTTTGACCCATTTGACCATCTGCATTTGTAACAAGGAATACTTCGCTTCTTTTTCTGTGGATGTAAAAAGTGAGTTTTGGATACTTTTGGCTTAAAATTTTGCTTTAGTTCTTGTGCTGAAAGGAAAAGTTATGTTTCCCCTTCGTGTTAGATCTGTTTGTATAAATTGTCATATGTATCTGAATGTTGATGTGTAAGTTCCGCAATAATTTTTTCGTCCCCTGCTACCAAACAAATCAAACAATAAAGGGAAAGGCAAACACTTTTTAGCAAAAACTTACAGGGTGAAAGATGAATAAAGGACTAATCAGTGAACATTCAAGAAAACACAAGGACTCATTTGATGCATAAACAAATCAAATAGTACAATGTGAAATTTATGTACATAAAGATTTGTAATTCTTAAAATTAAGAGAGTCCCACTAAGATATTGATTGAGGGTAGGCATTAGAAAGAGTAGATGGACATGGTAGAATGTAGTATAGTTTTTAATTTCTTTGTTTCTTCTAAAAAAAATAAAAATAATAATAAATCCAAGAAGTGTCTTAAGATTTTAAGAAAATACAAATGAATAAGAGTTTTATTTATTTATTTATTTATTATTATTATTTTTTTTAAAGTCCAAACATGATTTAGTGAGAGGTTTTACGAAAATAAGTTTATTTTGCAGAATCAAACCAAGGCCTTAGGCTTCATCAAAAGTAGTTTCTTAAAGATCTTCCCCTGTATAATGTGGATGTACCTTGAGTAACTGAAATTGGGAACCAACATTCATGTAGTAGCTAGTCAAACATCAAAGAGGAGTGTTTTTGGTAGTCTGTCATTCATAGCCAGTCTTTGTGGCTTTTAGAATGGTCAGATTGTTGATAGGATACAGTTAATGGCTAATGTCATTGTTTTAGTACAAGTTTTCACTTGACGGCAGTGTCATTACATATGCTCTTTCTTTCTTTCTTTCTTTCTTTCTTTATTTATTTAATAACAAGGTTTGAAATAAATTGGCATTAATCCCCAAACTTTTTACTCTAAACTAGAGGGGACTCACCTATTTTATTTTTTGAAGACAGTTGTTTATGGCCAAAGCATATGATCGATCCATTTAAAATTAATTATAACTAGCTATGAAAATGAGATTATTATTATTAAAGCTACAAGAAAAACTAGTTGTACTTGTTATAAGACATCATTATTTTACTGAGAACCCGGTACTTGTGTTCACATAATTCTTCCTTCAACTTCTTTTAACCATTGTAATTGGATTTATACATGCAGGGTATGTAGGGGCGGAGCCAGACTCCATAAATTAGAGAGTCTATAAATATATATTTTTATTTTTTGTGTAATAATTTTAATTTTGGAGGGTCCAGATCAAATTTTTTTTACACAGAAAAATAAATTGTGTAAAATTTGAAGAGTCTTTCGACCCCACATGGTTATATGTGGCTCCGTCATTGAGGTTATGGATGCATATTTAGGTCTTTGTGTGTATATATGTATGCATATATTTATTTCTATAGTGTGAGTACTTGAACATTTAATTGTAAAGGAAGTTGATCTCAACTCTATTTTTTTTTTTCCCATTGTACATATTGCGATCTTTTATTTTTCTGGAAGCAAATTAAGGAAGTGTGACTATTTTGTTGTATTTTAGCTATGCATGTAGCTCATCTTAAAAATGCCCCGGAAGAACATGGTTTATTCTTGAGAGTGAAAGCTGCAAATGATGTTGAGGCTGCTCGCCAAAAAAGGCTCGTAGCTGCTGAATATGAAATGGCTGGACCAAAGTAGATGCTACTAAAAGGTCTCACTTCTACTTAAATCTTTTTTCTTTTTCTTTTGGTATATCTACTTAAATCTTTTATTTTTATTAATTTGCTTCAAATTCTGAAATTTCTAAATTTCAAAGAACTCTATAAGAATGGTCAGTTATCTCGCATAACGAATTCTGTAATTAAAAATTTTCTAACTACTTTTTAACAGTATTTAAACATTGATTTTTACCTTGTTAATATAACAACTAAATAAGAAGCCGATGAGCCTATATATAAGTCCATTAGCCTTTAGGATTAGGTTTCTTTCATGCTATATATACCCTTATTGTAATTCATTATTTGATACATTCAATAAACATGTTTTGCTTCTGCTATACCTTTCTACATGGTATTAGAGCTTCTAAGGCTTCTTTGTCTCTGAAATTCGTCCATAGCAACAGTGATTTTGCTATTTTCTGGTTTTGTTCGAACAACAGCTATTTCTGTTCGATTCGGATCATCATATCTCGTCGATATAGGGCATATAATATACCATCGTCTTTGCCTTTTCAAAACGCATCCATAGCCATCAAAATCGTGAAATACCGACCTCAAACGCGTCTGGACGCGCCTCCTGAAGACACTGCGCGTGGTCATCATATGCCAGGTTTTGCTATTTTCTAGTTTTGTTCGAACAGCAACTGTTTTTATTCGATGCGGATCATCATATCTCATCTATATAGGGCATATAATATACCATCGTGTTCGTCTTTTCAAGACGCATCCACAGCCATCAAAATCGTCAAATTCTTACATCACACGCGCCGTCACACGCAGATTAAAGCCACTGCGCGCGGTTCGGTTCAGCCTCTGACTTTTCTTTTGACCGGTTCGTGACCAAATTTGACCGTTTCTCTATACAAAATCGTGAGATCTTTCCATTTTTGGGGTCCATTTTGCTCAATTCCTACTTTATAGTACTGCTTTTCTTTAAAACTTATTTTTTTTGCACAGTAAGTTGTTATATTTTGCTGTGTTTGCAATAACAATGGACATAGGTGATAATACATCTCCCATTCAGACATTCTAAATGGTTCTAACTATTTTTTGTGGTCCCAAGCCATGAAAAGCTTTCTGAAAGGAAAGAAAATTTGGTGATATATTACTAGAGTTAACAAAATTCCAGAAAAATAGACAGATGAGACCGATTTCAAATTCCAGGATCGTCTTGAAGATTGGGATAGCAAAAATCATCAAACAATTACTTGGCTCACCAATTCATCCATTCTAGAGATAAATATGCAGTTTTGACGATATGACACTACAAAGGCCGTATGGGATCTCTTAGCGGATCTGTACACCACTGTTGATCTCTTTCATCAATATCAGATGATGAGCTCAGTATTTAAACAAAACAACGACCCAACCAATCTATCACTGAATTCCTTTCACTAATGAACTCACTCTGGGATCAGTTGGCACTATCTGAGCCAAAGTGGGAGTATTCCAAAGATGCTGCACATTACAATGTATACAAAGACAAACAACGCCTTATACAATTTCTTATGGCTATTGATCAGAAGTTTGAACCAATTCGAGCTTCTCTTTTACATCGCATTCCATCACCATCCGTTAATGGTATAGTTTCTGAGCTTATCTCTAAAGAAACATGTCTTCGTGTTCTCAAGCCTAACTCCACTCATGTTGTGACATCAACAGAGTCTATATTGGCCACTCATTCACAGGCATCTCTTTCTTAGTTATTAAAGATCCCTCGATCATTCCCAAATAGGGAGCAATTTATAAATAATTTCCAACGCAATGTCACTTGCAGTTATTGACAGAGACGTGATCATGTTTACAAAGATTGTTGTCAACGATCACGAGACAGTTATAATAATAATAAATAAAGGAAAAATAATTATCGTCGTATTGTTGCTACTGCAAAAGACTCTGATGGCTCTGCAAATTCTATACCAATGAATGATCTTGAACATATTATCAAACAAGTTTTTATCTCATGTCAGTAATCCTCATGTTACTGCTTCTTCCTCTGCGAGCTCAGGTAAACCTTGGTATTTTGATTCTGCCTGTTGTAACCATATGACAAATGATTCTACATTGTTATCTCATATTACTATGATATTTTCCCTACTAACATTTATATAGCCGATGGTTCTCTGATGCATGTCCACAAGAGTGGAAATGTTTTTTCTTAGAATTTATCTATTCCTTATGCATATTTCATTCCAAAACTCACTCTAAATCTTATCTCTGTTGGCCAATTATGTGAACTTGGATTTGATGTTTTCTTTTCTTCATTAGGTTGTCGTGTGCAAGATCCTCAGACGGGACAGGTTTTTGGGACAGGCCGTAGGTGTGGATCTACTCAGAGACATGAATAGCCACGAACAAGAAAACTCATGGCATGCCATCCACCTGAAAAAGTACTACCCTTAGATTTCCCAGCTAGGCAATTTGCATTGTACAATCACACATTGTAACAGTTCGCTCGCCCACAAATGACGAACCCATTAATGAAAAGTTGTCTTCATTCTTATGATCTTGTTTCACTTATACGCTCTATCTGCATGACCATAACCACTTGGTCCAAAGAGTACAAGTCAACAAAGCATGCAAATAGCGATCCACTTACGCTCTATCTATGCGGCCACAAACACTTGGCCTGAAAAACACAAGTTATCATCATTATATTCTTAAACCCCAGCCGGCATCACACACCCGAACTGGGGGGCAAATAAACCTCCAACCCGGCACTATTCACAGTCATCCCTAAGTTTCACCACGCCTAAAGTAAACCATAAGCATGGTAAAACTGGGGGGGCATACTACGGATAGCTGCCCTGGTTACTTGGAATAATTAAATAGCCCAATTTAATTCAAAATCAAGACCCAAGCTGTTTACACTTGTAAATTTCACCAAGTGATTGGTCGGGTCCAATTTGGTAGCTAAGTCTTATATGATGGCTAGATCCAACACGCAATAATGAGCATTCATATCTATCCGAATGAAAGAAAATAGAAGAGAACACAATAGAATTCAAATTTAAATTTTATTAATTCGATAGAATTACAATGGAAATTTAAATTACATTTCATTAAACTCGAAAAATGGAAATTATTTACAAGGTCTACAGTCCTATCCTAACTCTCTATAGCCCGGAAAGCGACCCAGGTGGCCCGGAAGGTAGGCCAGGCAGCTCCCCCTCCGAAGGTCCCTTGGCAGGCTTGCGGACGTCCCCCCCCCCTCCCGCGGCTACTCTACGACTGATTCATCCTCAGGCTCTGAATCAATGGCCTCTAGATCCACCAAAAGGTCAGCAATCGGCTTCATATCCATCTCTCTCTTGGTGCCTCAGCGGACCGCCGGCTCGAAGCCCTGCAAAAACCGGTCGACATAAGCATCAAGGATCATCACCTTACACTCGGCCGAGTCCTTGAACTCTTCCACTTCCACTTCCCTCGCCGCCTTCTCGCCGGCCAACTTCAGCTCACCCACGTAGTTGCCCTCTCCAAGTCTCTCGCTCGGCTTCCAGTTGCAGGCTAAGGGTCACCACCACAGCTTTTGCCTTCGCAGCCCTTGATTGGGCAGCCTCGGTTCCCAGGGCCCTCACCTCGGCCACCTCCAACTTCAGGGAGAGCTTTTTCTCCATTCCAGCTGCCTCCGCAATGGCTTCCTTTAGCTGTCGCCTCAAGCTGGCGACCTTCTGGGCAGCTCTGCCCATTGCCTCCACTGCAGCGTTGGCCCCCTAGAAAGAGCCCGCCATCTAGCTCATCACTTACAATAAATTACTGAATGGGGTCAGTAAAAAAGAAAATAAAAGAACCCGAGCGGTCAAAATGAGGAACATGATACCTGCACCATCTAGTAAGCAATGTTCAGATCACACAAATGGTAAGAAGTCTGGCTAATATCCGCCCGGTCCCCCTCCAGCGATAGATTATTGAAGAGAGCATGGACTCTGGCCTTTCCCCGGCCTTCTAACACCGAACCCCCAGCCGGGACCGACCAAGCATCGACCCTGCCAGACTCATCAACGGTCCTCGACCTTTTTTGGGGTTCGGCATGGCCCTGATCCACCGGTGGCCTATTCTCAGCCGGCCCCCTCTCCGTAGACGCCACCACTGCTTTCCATTTTCTGATCACCTTCCCACTGGCAATCGCCACGGACTTCCCCTTGTCATGCTGCCCCGCTGCTGCAACAGGGCCGCCGAAAGGCAAATGCGAGGCTGACCTTGCCCCGATCACCACGCCCGGTCTGGCCTGCTGGGACATCTCCCCAGGCTTCTTCGAGCCAGCCGGTCCCGAATCCGCCTGTTGTGACTTCTCTGCGGCCTTCTTCTTAGCTAAGGCGATCATATCTGGGTGTAAACCTACAAAAATAAAGATGGTCAGAACCCGACCGACTGGAAAGATATTGAAGCAATAACAAAATAAATAAACGAAAAAGGGGAATGGGAGCCTTATACCTACATCCATGTTCGCCCAACCAAGCGTTGTCCCTAGTCACGGTATATAACTAGGAGCTCCCAGCCTTGCCCACGTCGGCAAACAAATTATACTCCTCCAGCGACCGCCTGGCCAGTTGCATTAACAAGCGGTATACGGCCTTGCAAGGCCTCCCCCACTCCGGCAGGATCACCAGGTCGGCCCTCACTATAAAGAACCACTTGGCCTTCCATTTCTTGTGCTTAGACTCCGGGGTGATCCACTTGGGCCTCGTCGGCTTCTTGTTGATAGACCAAAAGGAGGCCTCCGACAGGGCGACCGAAAAGTTGTGCCAGAAAAAATTCTACCGGGCCTCCACGCCCATGCGGTAACACTGGGCCAAAAAGCCCATGATTTGAACATACGAGTTGGGGGTCAGCTAGCCGACGCTAAACCCCAACAAGGATAAGAGATCGTTGATGAAAGGATGAAGTGGCAACCTAAGCCCCCCCTTAGCTGATGCTCGCTGATGCCTACCCAGATCCCATCCGGTCTATGGTGTATGTACTCCCCTCCCTTGGGAAGCCTAACCCCATATTCCTCCGGGATTTGATACTCCTCCACAATCGCCTCCAAACGGCGGTGGGTCATAGTGCTATACATATTACAGTCTGGACAGTTGGCTTGATCGCCGTACTCTGCCTCCCCCCCGAGGTCCTCCACCTTGTTCCTGGAGCTACTCGACGACTCAGCGTCCTCGTCGGCCGCTTCATCGGGAGTTGCCTCGTCCTCGAACATATCCCTCCATGGAGCCACCGTCCTGCCACTGGGCCCTGCCGCCTCCTGCGCACGGAGACCCCTAGTGCCCACGGTGGTGGACTCCATAACCACCACCCCTTCATCCTACTCAAACACGTTCACCACCTTGAAATTCCTGTCCTGGACCATCTAAAGAGGATTAAATGAGGATGAAACTAAAGAAGAGGTTAAAGACGTGGCTTACTTGGCAAAGAAGCAGAAGGAAATTGAAGGTTTCTGACAACGAGCTTTCTCTGACAATAAGCGCTGCAGATCTCAGAGACGACAAAGTAAAGATGGAGGGCCACTGAACTCCCTTTATAGCGCCCCAACCCGACGGTTGGGGCTCCTCCTCGGTAATCTAATGGCCATTATATGAGCCATACTTCCACATCTGCCAAAAAGATGAGCTATTATTACACAATAATTAATGGCATCAAGAGACGTATGAAATGATATCTCATCAAATACTCTGAAAAAATGTGCCCACATGATGAGGAAACTCGAACGACACGCGTCCAGCAAAGCATGTCCCATCAACCTTAGACCCGGCCCCCTTGGCAAACATGAAAAAATCATCCTTAATGTTCCAAGGATGATCAGACTCGAAGCCCACCGGTCCACTAAAGTACCCCACCGGGCTAGGGGAGCATTAATGGGAATCATCCTAAACTAGGGTTAGGGTTTTCACCGTGGCCCTAATTAGGGCAACGTGGCGTCCCACGCGACAGCTCAAGGC
>JAUMHB010088975.1:0-11325 GCA_032359685.1 Pittosporum tobira
TTTTTTATAATATATCAATAAATAATTGTATCTAGCCCAGATAACTCCGGGCATTCGAGCTAGTTTTACAAATTTATCAATTATTAATTCTAGGTTATTATGAAAATAATTTTGTCATAAATATATCAATTAATATCATTTAACTTTGTAAAATTCAAACAATAAATATTAAATTAAAAAAATCATTATAACCATAGAAATCATTAAAAAAATTAAATATGAAATATAACATGATTGAGAATATCATATGTATCATTCCAACAACTTTTCTACTTTGTCATTTACCAAAATGCTAGCAGACTTGCAGTAATTGAGACTTAATGAGAATTTTGTAGATACAGCTAATATATCTATATCTCTTACTTAAAAAGGAACAAGGAGTATGTAAATGGTTCAGATTTATTTATTTTTTTTGGCTCGTTTTATTTTTTCTTTTGTTTTAATTTATAACAAAAATTAAATTCAAATTTAAAAAATAGGTATTTAGAATTTAACATTATTTTATATTTTTTATTGTACAAAAAAATATATATATTTTAGATTTTTTAAAATTCATTTATAAATTTAAGTTATTATGTTAAGTTTATAAGAAGAAAATGTTACAAAACAAATGAATAACATCCAATTTATTTTCACAATTTTTGTGAGACAAACTAAAATACAAAGATGAGCTCTCATTTATAAAAATTGATACAAAATGTGATTTTAAAACATTGCAATAAAATATAAGGCATAGGATTTTAAAACATTGCATAAAATATGAGTTATAGAATAAATTACTAAATTATCTATTTACTTTTTACGTGTTTTTTTGTTGTTGTTCTAACTTATAACTAAAATTAAAATTTAGAAATAGGTGTTAGAACATTTATTTAAATTTCTTTGTCTTACTTAAAAAAGAAATTTAATGAAATTAAACGGAGAAGAAAATGTATAGATAAATAGTTTGTATTATTCATGAATAAATTAACTAAATCAAATGAATGACTCTGTTTTTGGTTTTTCAAATTTATAAAATATAAAATAAAATATTGTTAAAACAAACACTGATAAATTTTTTGATATAAAATATTCTTATATAATTAATATAGGAATATTAAGTCTTTATTTATTTATTTTTTTTAAATATTTGACGAAACTGCTGATAGTGGATGCCGGCATACCATGAAACGGATGGATCTCAAGCTTTTTGAATTTTTTAAGTGAGTGCAGAAAATTTAATTCTGATTTGAGTTATTAATGTTCAAAGAAATCATATGCTGACGTTCGATTGGCAGCAGTTGTCGAGGAAACGTGTGTGATAATAATTGGGAGAGATGTTTTCCAGTGAGTTACAGTTAGTTTTAGTTTGTTGTTTAGTTTGAGTCGGCTTGCAAATTGTTTTTATTTTTAAATTTTTAAATTTTAAAAATAGTAGCAAAAAATATTATTTGGTAATTATTTTATTTTTATAAATGTGAACGAAAAATCTATTTTGACAGTAAAAAAGTAAAAATACAAAAAAAAAAAATGTTTTTTCAATTTTAAAAATACCAAACATAAATTAAAATATGTCTTCGATTTTCTCCGACAACAAAAATTATCAATATATTTTAAATACTCATTACATGATAAATCCAATATACACTAGCAGACAAAAAAAAAATAGTGCAGATATCATAGCAGGATGAGATGCTAGTATTATTTTCAAAAAACCACAGAAGAAAAAAGTCACCCTTAAGAAACAATGATTCATTTAATATAATTTAATGATTAATTAAATGATACGACCTAATTTATAGAATTATGAAAAATAGAAAAGCATAGTAAAGTGTTATGTTAAAGATAAATTAATTATTATGTTTAATCGATGCATCATGCATGGCCACACTGATGAATGGAGTTAGGCGGGCGCGCGCGCGCGCGTGCTGTAGGACTTACGCACCAAAATCGGTGGTGCGAGATAAACGTGCCACATAAATTATTGGTGTGGACCGGAAAACTTAATAACATAGTGTACACACAAATATGTATTTTTGATTTTTGTATATTTTTTAATTTAAATTAATATTATTAAGTTATAAAAGAATTATTTTTATAATCAATATTATTTTTTGAATAATTTAAAATTTTACATTATTATATTAATTATAATCATATAAATTTATATAATTTTAAAATATAATTTTTTAAAATTAATAATACTCTTATAAATCGAAATGAAATGAGTATTTAATATTACTTATATTTTCTTGATAGAAGCCAGAGCCACAGACAAATTTTTAATTACTCCATCCGTCCTGAAAATATTACAACATTTTGATTTTTTACGAAATTTAAGAAATTTGTTTGATGTTATAATTTTAAAAAATAGAATAGTGATTTAAGTAATAATATTATAATTTTAAAAAAGAAAATAATGATTGAAGTGGTGAAGTATAGTATTGATATTATAGTTTTAAATAGGAAAATAATAATTGAAGTGGTATACCATATTTGATAAAGTAAAAATAATTTAGACAATTTATATTATTAAATTTAAAAAAAATTATAATTTTTATAAAAAATCTAAAAACGATAAATATTTTAATTTTTATAAAACAGAAAGAATATGTTTTAAAGAAGAAAAAAAAAAACTATAGATCTTCTTGGTCCACACCTTTGTTTAGCTGTTGATGTACATATTTTCAGCACGTGAAAAATGTGCTTCAATTTGAATTTGCTTGATTTTTTCACACCATGATTTCGACATAAAGAATTCTATGTATTTGTTACTTTTTTGTTTTACAAAAATGTTATTTTGATTGACTGTTACTAAAAACGACAAAATCTATTGAAGTTAATTATTTTAATTATTGTACAGTGTCCCATTGCATAATTATAGAATTTATTTTTCCAAAACTTAAAATCTTGCAAATAAGATTCTTTAAAAAACAAATTTAATATTTAAAAAAGGTTTATATTTTCGGTCAACATGAAAAAAAAATTAATATAGATAGCAAATAAATTTATTCATAACTAGTGTTCTAAACTCATTAGACGGAACTATTAAGTGGATGGAGGACATAACATATAGACTATTAGAGGATACTATACTTAATTTTATCGGTAATTACTCATAATTGACTCGTTATAGATACACCAAAAAATACTTTAACGTCTAAAATGAGTTTTAGAATATTGTTCATAATTATATGACATGTGTTTTACATATTTTCAGCAATTAAATTTGGCAGAATCTTATTTTTGTTAATTATTCAAAATAATTGTAAATTCACTAGCTAGTCTTAGAAATGTTTCGTCTCACGTGTTTGAAGTAGTTTTACTTTGCGGACAATAAATTCCGTGATGCCTGTTGGATACGGCTAAAGGCTATAAAAATAATTAAATTGTTCGAACTCAATTTATATTTAGTCGATTAAATTTATTGTATTAAAATTTTTATTTGCGTTTGATTTAAAATAATAATAAATTAATTAATAATTTATTTTAAAATATTATTAATTATACGATCTATTTGATAATTATTTGTTGAAAAATTTATTCTAATTCAATCTAAAACACGATTTAATAATAAAATAAATTTGATAAATTATAAGAGTAGCCTTTAAGGTTCGGCTCCGTTGCTTAGCTCAGTATATCACCTACACACACCGCAAAAAACATCCTAGAGAGAGGAAGTTGCCTAGAGAGAGAGAGAAACGTGAAACAACCCTCATGAATACTACTTCATCTTCATTACTTTCTTCTTCTGCAACATTGCAATATTATTATCTTGGAGGAATCGTTGCTTTCCTTTTTGGGGTTGTTCCGTTGTGCAATTTAAGAAGGAAGAGAGAGAAAAAAGGTGCTACTTCCATGGAGAATATTGGAGCAGGCTATAACAATATCAAGAATTGCTCTGAAAATGGTCATTACAGGCCGGAGAATATCGCCGGAAGTACTGACGCTATTATCGTCGGCGCCGGCGTTGCGGGTTCTGCCCTTGCTTACACGCTTGCCAAAGTACGTAATTACTAGATCTCTTTCTCTATCTCTTAACAACTCTTCCTCTACCTGCTTCTGCTTCTCTCTCTCTCCCTATATATATATATATATATATATGTCTGATAATTGGCATATTAAAAGTTTAATTTGTTGTTTCTAAAAAAACATGCTAAGAGATTTATTGAATGTATGCATCTCTTTCGCCACCTTTTCACCAGTTTCATTTTTTCTCATTAGTAGATGTTAAACCCTAGCAAGAAATCTAATATTGGAGGTCTTTGACCTATTTCTGCTTTTCTGATAACAACTTAGTGAAGGGTTAGAGATTATATAATTTAAATATAATTAAATAATTAAAGTTTGTAAGTTAAATGTAACTTTAAAACATTAAATTTGCACCTTAAAAAAAATAAATTTAAATTTCAAATTATATTTGACAAATTTTACCAAACAAACCTTTATGGTTGAGATCCCGTGACATTCATGTTCGGTCTCAACGTTTGTGACTTTATTTTCACTTTGTGTGAGATTTGCTATATACTCTCTGTTTAAAAAAGCATGAGTCTTGAATTATTATTTTATTTTCATTTTGTGTGAGATTTGATATATACTCATTTTTTTTTTAACGGAGAAATTATATTTTATTTGCCTTGAAAAAATGACTTGAGTCAAGAGTTATTATTATTAAAATGAAAAGAGTTTCTTTTAATTGAGGCTAGTTGTTATTCTGTTAAGCACAATTTATTTTATAATAATTTAATTTTTTTATTAATTAAAATATATTATAAATTAAAATAAATATTAATTAGTTTTTTTAAATAAATTATAAATATTATTATATTTTATTTATAATTTTTTAAACTTAATAAAAATAAATATTTTAAAATTAATTTAATCTTAAAAATAAACTATAATTAATTTTAATTATTGGTTTCATAGCCATTGTGTTATGCCTATACTAGGGTAAAGGTTATGGATATTAATCCATTATTGATGTAGACCGCCATAGAAAAAATAAATTAATATTATTTTCGTTGAAAAAATGATAAATAAAATATAAAAAATACATAAATTTAAAAATTAATTTTTAAAAAAAATATAGTTTTTTAATAAAATTATCATTATAAATATATTTTATAATAATAATAAAAAAATTTATTTTATGTGACATAAATTAAAAATTACAAATAATTATAAATTACAAATAATATGATTAAAATAATATTTGAATTCATTTTTTTGGACGGTTGAAATATATTACGCACACAAATGTCTGCAAAACATTGCAAACAGTATCACATCATCTATTTTTTTAATAGAACTACTATTTGTTAATTATTATCGTGTACTGCTTCTGACACTTCATGGGGTCCTCCGTTGTGATTTCAATAAAATTATAATATTTTTTAAATATTTTAATATAATTAAAATATTTTTTAAAAATTTGATAATATAAATTATTTAAATTATTTCTATTTCATTAAATATGATTTATTATTTTTAATAATTATTTTAATATTATAATTCATCAATTTATTTATTATTTTAATATTATAATCTATTATTTTAATAATTATTTTATTATTTAAAATTATAATATCATTATTATAATTCATCACTTCAGCTGTTAGTTCATTATCTAAAATTATAATATTATTAGAAAACCATTATTTTCAAATTTATTTTAGTTTTTACACTTATATCCACTTTCCAATAAATTACATAAAATAATATTGTATAAAATACTGACCAAGCGTATAAAAATAAAAAAATAAATATATAAAAATTATATTTTTTAATTATTAAAAATAATTTATTTATAATTAAACTTATTTTTTTAAATTAATAAAAAGTTAAACAATTACGATTTTAACGGTACGGATGGACTACTTTATTGATGGACTCGTTGAGGACTTCTGCATTTTTTTAATTGAATAAAAGATCAACAGCACCTCACGTGATTCAGTCAAATCTGGATCCAAAGCTGCATGTTGGCATTCAATAGTCTTTTACTAAAGCCTATTCTATTTATATTATAATATTTATTTTTTTAAACGTTTTATATTATTATAATATATTTAATTTAAAAATTTTAATAATATTAATTGTTTAAATTATTTGTATTTATAAAATATGATAACCATTTCAATCATTATTTTCTTATTTAAAATTATAGTATCAATACTATATCCCACCACTTCAATTACTATTCTCTTTTTTTAAATTATAATATTACTACTTCAATCATTATTTATCTTTTAAGATTATAACATTAAACAAAATTTTAAAACTCCGTAAAAATCAAAATGTTACGATTTGACTGGGACGGAGAGAATATTTTACAAAATTTTGGGAAACTTGAGCACCTTTGACTGGTAAAAACATTGGTCATGTAAGAATATTTTGCATTTTGGTTTTTATTTATTTTCTTTCATTTAAAATTTTTTGATAATGAGCCTAGCTAATTAATCAGCTATGCAATTAAATTAGTTTCTGCTCAAATTACAGGATGGCCGGAGAGTTCGTGTAATCGAAAGGGACTTGACCGAGCAAGACAGAATTGTTGGTGAACTTCTACAACCAGGAGGCTACCTGAAATTAATTGAATTAGGCCTCCAGGGTACGCCATTCATTATAAATTTGAATTTCTAATACGCGCGCGTAATCTTGTATGCTATTTGCATTAGTTTTGAGCACTAGATACGATCTTTTTTTAAAGTAAAATTTGGTTGTGACGTGCATTTAATTTACATTTATGCCACTGCAGATTGTGTTAATGAAATCGATGCGCAGCGAGTTTTTGGATATGCCCTTTACATGGATGGTAAAAATACTAGACTTTCTTATCCGCTGGAGAAATTCCATTCAGATGTAGCAGGAAGAAGCTTTCACAATGGTCGTTTCATTCAACGGATGAGGGAGAAAGCTGCAGCACTTCCAAAGTAATTAAGTTTTTACCCTTCTCGGATTGATGTTTTTTAAACTAATATATACTTAATTAATTATAGTATAATGATCCAATTCTCAATTAATTATAGTGTAATGGTCCAAGTTTCAATAATAATTACGAAACTTTTGACTGTTGTATTCGATCTACATAAAACTAGGCAACCTGCTGTTGTAATTTAGTATACATGTAAGAATTTGTCGTTAAACAAATTTGGCTGTGGATATTATAATGGCATGCAGTTCATGCATGTTTAAGGCTATATATATATATATATATATATATATATACACATATAATAATGCTGAGATATGGAGTCATTTGACTAGTTGGTCAAATTTGTTAGAGTATTGATTCATTTTGATTTTTCAAATGTCTTTTTTTTTTTTTAAGAGGACAAATTTTCACATTTAATTTATGTGGTACAGTGTAACAATGGAGCAGGGGACTGTGACAACTCTGGTTGAGGAAAACGGGACTGTAAAAGGGGTGCAATACAAAACCAAAAATGGCCAAGAATTGTCTGCGTTTGCTCCTCTAACGATAGTTTGCGATGGTTGTTTTTCCAATCTTCGACGTGCCCTCTGCAATCCCAAGGTCAATGTGAAGTTTTTTAATAGTTTCATTTCAAAGGAAAATGAATTAAGTTGGATCTTAGGTTACGAAAATGCTGCATCCGTATACCATGGAGTTGCATATTGATTGCCTTGGATATACATAATTGTTCGACTTCTGCATAATGCTTGATTTAAGCTTAGCTAATAATATTGTCTTTTAACAGGTGGACGTGCCTTCGAGTTTTGTTGGTTTGATTTTGGAAAATATTGATCTTCCACACGTAAACCATGGACACGTTATTCTGGCAGACCCTTCTCCGATCTTGTTCTATAAAATCAGTAGTACCGAGATTCGCTGTTTGGTTGATGTGCCAGGGCAAAAAGTGCCATCTATTTCTAATGGTGAATTGGCTCATTACCTCAAGACTGTAGTAGCTCCTCAGGTATTACTACTTTGGTATTTTCACCTGATACTTATTTGTTGCTTAGTTTTACTGCAAAATTAGTTGAATTTAAGCTGACCAATAAGTACATCTGATTTTTTCAGGTCCCTCCCGAGTTGTATACTTCTTTCATAGCAGCAGTTGACAAAGGAAACATAAGAACAATGCCAAACAGAAGCATGCCAGCTGATCCTCACCCCACCCCAGGTGCACTTCTTTTGGGCGATGCTTTCAATATGCGACATCCTTTAACCGGTGGAGGAATGACAGTTGCTCTATCCGATATTGTTTTGATTCGGGATCTTCTTAGACCATTACGTGATCTCCATGACTCATCAACTCTATGCAAATATCTTGAGTCATTTTACACTCTCCGTAAGGTGAGTTTTTGGGACGATTACATCCTAGCCCATTTCATATTTATATATATATGCCTACATTTTACAACATAATTCAATAAATCGATAATTTCCAAGCTAGACTTTTTGAATTATTAAGTGATAAATGGTGTGGTTTCTGTATTGGCATGCAGCCAGTGGCATCTACTATAAACACATTGGCAGGTGCACTTTATAAAGTTTTTTGTGCATCACCTGATCAAGCAAGGAAAGAAATGCGCGAGGCATGTTTTGATTATCTAAGCCTCGGAGGAGTTTGTTCCGAAGGGCCAATAGCTTTACTTTCCGGTCTAAATCCACGCCCTTTAAGCCTGTTTCTCCACTTCTTTGCTGTGGCAATTTTTGGTGTTGGCCGCTTATTGATTCCATTTCCTTCACCAAAACGGGTGTGGCTTGGAGCTAGACTGATTTCGGTTAAGTATTCCCCTTGTTCTTTGTTAATATTAGCATATATATTATCTGTTAATTAAAATTTTCATGTTCTGTAAATACGACAAACTTAAAATACAGAGCGCATCTGGAATCATTTTTCCCATTATAAAGTCTGAAGGAGTTCGACAAATGTTCTTCCCTGCGACTGTTCCTGCCTACTACAGAGCTCCTCCATTTATTAAGTAAATGCAGCCGGTCCGTCCTTGTTCAAGAATAAGATATGGATCGGATAAAGCCAAGATAAGCAATTGCAGAGCAGTAATTGTAGTACGAAATTGTTAATAAACTCGGAATATGGCATTTACATTTGAATATTGTACTATAAATTTTATTTTATTTTTTCAAAATAAAATAGTTTCTTTTACATGGTTTCTCGATATATGGCTATATATATATATATATATGCTAATAATGGCAATGTTGTATAATGCAATTGCAGCATGATTTCACTGATCCATCCTGTCAGAATATAATTTTTGGCACTTATTTTTTGATTTTTCGGAGAAGATATATAGTTACACTTGAATTCTTCACTGCTTCATTATTCGTTGACGAAGATTTTTATCGCCTGCTGGCGATTAGATCACCTCTTGATAAATTCTCAATCATTGCTTGAAAAGTTCAAGCAACCAGAGTAAGTGGGAAGCAAATAATTAGCCCCTGTTCCTGGAAGAAACCAATGCAATGGCATCAGAAGGTAACAAATTAATTTTCATCAAGGAGAAAATTGACTCCGTCAACTAACTGAAGACAGGACTAGACCAGTCCAACCTAAATCTTTCCATAAGCAAAAACAATAAAAAATAAAATAAAAATTTGTTCCCCTTCTGGAATTGATTCTATGATTTGTTTATTAGTGCACATCTTTTTTCCCCAAATTTTAAGTCCTTATTCTCTGCAGTTCTTTCAAAAATATGAAAATCATATTTGGTTTTCTCAAGGGAAAAAAAGGTAGATAAAATGTGATATATCTTGTATCATGCGGGATACATTAAAGCATAAAACATATAGAAACATATAGCAAAACGATTTGTATGATAAAAATAAACTAAAATAGACAAAACGTCATTACTTTGTTAAAAATATTAATCATATTAACTATATCACATTGTATCTACCGTGACTTAATTTTCAATACATCGGGCGTATGTACTAGAGTAATAAATTACCATTGTTTTGTTGAATTGTCATAATTCTGCTACGAATTATTTATTTATTTATTTTTTTGTTAAAAAATATGTACATAAAGGAACTCAACTGTCCTTGACCAAGGTCTTGTACGTGTACAACAGCAGTTATATGTTGGGTTCAATGGTATAACTGCTGACCTCCCGGGGACTCAAAAAACATACTTCTTTCGTTCCAAAAAAAAAATAAAATTAAAGATTATTTTTTTTGTTGTAAAAAGAATGTAAAAAGAATGATCAAATATAAGAATTAAAAAAATTATGCAATGTATATTCAAAAAAGAAATTTTTTACAGGAATAAACAAAATTGATGTTGTGTAGAATAATTTTCTTTCTTCAAAAGTAATATTTTTTTATTTATGTATATTAAGTGGTTTATTCATTTTTTTTAGACAAATAAAGTATTAATTTATAGCATAGGGCTATACAACGTGACATATGGAGCTCTTAACCATATTTTGAGCTCTTTAAGATCAACATTTGACAATTCCTTTGTCATGCTGTTCGGTAACTGTTACCAGTTAACTGTCAAGCTTTCTAGTTCTGAAAGGCGGGAAACCTATATATATATATATATATATATATATATATAAGTGACCATTCGGTTCACAATTCAGTCAAAAACAGAAAGTAATTTGTAGTAAGCAATTTCGAAAAAGTCGAAGATACACAAAATTAGAAAAAAGAAGGATCATGGAGTTTTTTGACAATGAATACGAGTCCGTGTATCTTGGGAGGAGCCATCGTTTCTCTGCTCTGTTTTGGTTACTGGGAAAGGAGGAGATCAAAAACAGAGCTTTGTATCACAAAAGTGAAAATGAAAGTGCCAAAAGCTCTGGAAATGGAGAATGCCAAGCGAAGATAAATGAAAACCCAGATATCATAATTGTTGGCGCTGGTGTTGCGGGTTCTGCTCTAGCTTGCACTCTTGGAAAGGTCATTTTTCTATCTTTATTTATTTATATAGTATACTAGATGGAAGTACGTGACAATATTCTCATTCATATATACAGGATGGCGTCGAGTTCTTGTCATTGAACGAGACCTAACCGAGCCTGACAGGATTGTTGGCGAACTGCTTCAGCCTGGGGGCTATCTGAAATTAATTGAGTTTGGCCTGGAGGGTAAGAAACCCGATTGCATAACACCTTACTATTGCTGATAGTTATAACCATTTGATCACTATTGTAGAAGAACATAATATATTAAAGTAATTGATGTGTATGAAATAACGATTACATGAGAGGCTTTATATAGGCTTAACATACTTGGAGAATAAGTAACCTAATTATAATCTAATTTGGAATCTAAGAATCGTATTACCATAAGAAATCTATTACCATAATAATACTATAAATATAATAATATATTTAACATCCCCCTCAAGCTGAAAG